>PNEQ01086440.1:0-21954 GCA_003012365.1 Medauroidea extradentata | reverse complement strand
CATTAAATTGAGTTCCTTGAATTGTAGTACAAGTCCCATCAGGTTTGAAATGGCTTAATAATGCAATATGTTATAAAAGTTTACCTACATAGAATGTTTGAATCAATATTCTGAGCAACATTTTACTTAATGAACACAAGAAAAATAACAATAGTTGTGTTGAACATATTCACAGCGCCATAAAGGATTCATCACCTGACTAAATGTAGCACAGATCAAAAATGTTAAATCGGGACCAGGTCCGCAACCTCCTCACTATACATTATATTTTTTGATAAGAAACTTTCGGAAAAAAATTTTTTAACCAAAAATTTAAAGACAATTACTGGCCTTGTTCTACACTGGTATGTGTGTGCTTTAAATTACAGAAAACCATTGATAATTTGTGTGCACTCCAAAATAGGTTAGTTCAAAAAATACATTACAAGTAGACTAAATTGTGTTACTTGTGCCACTTCTAACTGCAGTTTACTTCACAGCACTCGCTGGGCTGACGGGAACTGCAGATCGCTGGACATTTTTGCTGTACTGCCCTTAGCTCCATTTCATCGAAGGAGCACTACCGCTTCTGCTTATTAAAATAGCCAGATAAAACAATGCATGCAGGGCTGTTATTTTATTTATTTTACTTTTTCACACACATAAAAGATCACAAACTTCAGGTTTCCATTATTGTTGTTCTTTAAAAAAGTTGTGCAATGGGTATCCACAAATGTATGTAAATTTTTCACAATGGAGTTAAGTCCATAAAACTAAACCCTGTCCAATGTTGATAAAGATAAATACATACAGGCATATATACCAACCAAAACTAGACTGGTTACCAATGAAGTTTTTCTTTCTTTTCGCTGATACATATAAAATGGTCGACTGCACTACAGTTGGCAATAACATGACATATGGTTGACAGGGCACGGGTGGATCATGTTGCTGTGGGGCATCTACAGCAGTACATAACATGTTACCATGCCACACACTATGCCACTAACACACAGACAGTAGGAACAACTGTGACACAGCAACATGATCCTGCCAGCGCGCTATGAACCATACGTCATGTATGCCAACTGTAGCGCAGAAACGGTGCATTTTTGGAACTATGTTCATATAACACTTTTTGTTCCTCTACACGTGAGAATTATGGATGAAACTCAAGTGCCACATACTTTTAACGAGCAGTGCGTTGTATGTCCATGACTGATGGGAAGAGCCTAGACATGGGTAAGAGGTGGTATGGGAGGTGGTGGTCGTGTTCCTTGAAAACAGGGAGGGAGCTGCAGTTGTTTGCTTGTCGTCTGAGCAGTGTGAAGTTATGCGCGCAAACATCGGTCCTCTTCTTTGCACGTCGAGATTTATTGAAAACATGCGGTGCGTTCATATCACACTCTAATGTAAATGGTTGTGTAGACTAGTGCATCAAAATGGTTTTTAATTATAATTAAAATTACTAGTGTATTTTTTATGGGAAACTTTGAACACTTGGCAACTGTAAACAGTAATCTAAGATTACTAAACTTTATTTCATTAAGGTTTTCTAGCAAAACTACAAAGAGAAAAGTGATACATAGAGAAGGATCATCAGTACAGTTATTGAGAAGTGTGTCAAAGAATCACTGCTTCGTATGTGTAAGCGAAGGAAGGGCGAGACAAATAAGCAAGGTAAACCAAGCAAGAAATGCAAAAGATACAAACACATCATTACCTAAATATGGTAAAAAAAAATGCAGTGCTTGATGGAAATACACTACCATAATTCTGGATGAATTCAATAGATGTGTGATCAGAAATACGGTACATGGCTTTTATGCCATAAATCTTTATTTTGGGACGCTAGGAAACACAATTGTTGAGTCCAGTAAATGTTATCACTTTATGCAGTAGCATACATTTCCTTGCCTCACTGACCCTCGTGACATCACCGCACAACTACCTAGCCGCATTCCTGGCAGGGCTCTTCCCTTCAGTCGTACACAGTACACATCGTCGTAGATTTGTGAATGTTAGTTATTTTCAAATAAAAATTAAATTGCATTTGTCTTTATATTATTTTATTCCAATGGCCTTTTTAAAACATTTTATATCACTTCATAGCACCAGTTTCTCTGCATAATTACACCACAGTATTTTGCTGTTATTTTGATGCTATCTGGAATTGCTAGCTATTTTTATCAGTTTTTAATTATCTTTTCATTGAGCCTAGTGGTCTTGCGAACGTTTTATAATCAATTTTAATCGCTATATACTTACGTAGATTTATCACAATTTTTAGCGTAATTTCATAATTTGAGAATATTTTTTATTTGTTTTTAATGTTATTGCATTGTTTTATCGTTGTGGTCACTGGAACAAATTTTAATCCGTTTTTACAGTGGTTGACTCTCTTATCTTTTGACTACAGTCTCAGTTTCATTAAATTGAAATTTTTTGCACCATTTCATTTCTGTAGACTGTGTATTTTTATCAGTTTTATTATTTTGTCCAAATTATTTAACCTTTGTGGCTTCACAAACTTTTTTTAATCAGTTTTTAAAATCCTTTTGTTTACATTTTCCAAGGGAATTTTTTTTTTCTTTGTTGCAGAGCAGAAGAGAGAAGAAAGAGTACAGCAGACTTGTCACATGTCGGTGTTGCGTGTGCGGACTAACTCACCCGACGCACTGCCCAACTAGCCAGGCGTGCGTTTTCTACATTAACCAGCCTGAGTTTTACGTCAATATTTTTTACAGCTGCAGCCTACCATGTGATGGTAACAATAATATTTTAGTGCTGAATGCTAACGAATAAATAAATAAATAACTTTTAAAAACTACTTACTTGCCTTTTGCCCATTATTTTCCTTCACTTCTTTAATTTTATTTTTTATTTTTTGACAGTCACTGAGAATGAGACTGTTTTACCACTGTGTCATTACATCTAATGTCAATAACTCTAGGTTATATATATTGAACTTTAATATTGTTGATATACTGTTTTTATAGGGACATTTCCACAACTTGCTACTAAATAAATTAAAACATAATAAACATGACAACTCACCATGACTAGGTTGACAAGAGAGACAGCATTGAGCGTAATATCCCAAAAATACATAAGGCCACCCAAGTTGACTACTATCATCAAGATCGTGATGACAACCACAATTGAAGAGAAGATGTCAAAGCCCATGAGAAGGAAAGTGACCACGAAAATGGCTGCAAGTGAAATGCTCAGGCTCTTCAGTGTATCCTTCCACATGGTCAGGTACTGTTCGAAGAATACGTAAAACAAGCTGCAAAACACACAATTTCCTTTATACAGGAATATTCAATAAAAGATACATTTTGAACAGAACAGAACTCGCACCAAATTGTAAATAACATAAAAAGATTTACACTACTTTTGTTGATAACCTAACTAACAGTGATAATTGCAGGTACCCAAACATTTAATGAAATAATTTAATTAACAAATATTATACAAAAAGTATGTTTTCACACTTCCATTTGTTGCACCTGATTTCTACCCTCTCACCCAGACGTGCCTACTCTGTGTGTCTCGTAACTTGAAACTAGCCCAGAAAGGAAATAATTCTCTTTTGAGGCCATTATTACAACAGCCGTGTCCAGCCCCCTGCACACAGACAACACCACTCAACGGCACCTTACCAGGGTCCTCGGCGAGCCAGGAAACCTTACATTCCTGTTAACCCTAACCAGGCACATACTCCAAGCACAGGAAGTCCAAGACCACGTCATTTAAAGAAGACATGGGTGCCTAATCTAAATTCACCACCATGCGGCCACGCTTACCGTAGCCCATCAATGGCTAACCTAAGGGGCCAATTTAATATGAACGTCAAATGCCTGCACTAACGCAGTACATAGCAAGGAAAACTGTTCTGCACCTAAACCTGCCACAGAATTAAATATGCCAGATACAAGTAAGCAGGGCACTCGGGGACACAGCAAATTCCATTTTCCCAGCCCATTATTAGAGAGTCAACAAAAAATCTTAACAAAATAGTTTGGAACCGTTCGGTAACAGTCGGATCCACTTTGGGTCTGCCCACATTCATACATGTACGGAGCACGATCGTCACCTGTGTGTTTAATATGTGGCCATGTGTATTCTATAGCAGCACTGTGCTCTAGCCTGAAAATGAAATATACTTGCACTTAATGTTTTAGGGCCGTATCTATAAATGGCTTTCAGTTGTTATTCAATCACCGAAAGTCTGTTCCGGCCGAAACACACACTATAAACGTCTTTCGTTGGTTAGTTGACTGCCTGGAAGTGAAGATCCATCCACTTTCAGGTAAATGTGGTCAGACGGTGATTCGAAAGCCTATTCAGTTGTTTTCATTGTGTTTTTATAACAATGGCGGTGGTATTTTATGGATTAACCTGTCCAATGATACTTTTCACACAACATGCAACATTTTAAAAGATATTCTTGACTGGAACGAGTTTAAGAATTAGGTATTTGAAAGTTTTCAATAAACGGAAGCTAGTGTTAAATATAACACATCCGTTTAAAGTGTATGCAATATTATTCCATGGAGGGATTGCTACAAGGTGGGACTTTTCACAAACCAAAATTATTACTGCACATGTATTGTATATGTTTGCAATTTTCGTACCTTTGTTTCGAAAATAAGACAGAATTTTGCGTAGAAATAATAACGGCATTGTGCGAGTATGACGGTAAACGCATATTAACGAAAACGTTTTCTGTATGTACACATTTTACCTGACATGTTTATATATTCGTTAGTTTCTTACGATAATTAAGTCAACTGTAAAAATATTAACAATTAAATTAAAATTGTTCTCGTACTTTCATCTAGTGACTCGTGTGACAGGTTATTCCATAGTTGGTTTCATACTTTCCGTTTTATGTATTTCTTTATTGAATAATACAAACATTGGTTTTAGGCATTTGTAAAATCTGTACTGTTCTCCATGCAAACACAATATTATGCTCACTGAAAAAATCCCTCACAAATACTACTTTAACCGTATTTAACCTTCACAATAAATATTACTTTTACGTACCTAACCTAAATTCAAAGGCAATAACATCATCTCAGATATGAACAACAACGTGAAATGTCAGAAAAGATGATCAAGAATTGCAGGGTGCGTTCCTATATTCATTCTGCATACTATCCAATGGAAGAAAAATGGCGCTATGTTGCCATATTTACACTTCAAGTATACGTGGAAGCGCTTTCAGCTGGCAAGCTCCCGAAAGTCGTTTATAGGATGCAAGTAGTTGGCAAGCTGCCAGATGAATGTTTGCTAACAGCGCTTTCGAAAGCCGTTTATAGATACGGCCCTAAGTGTGGCAAGTGTAACTATTTCTTTGTTTCATGTTTTGCAGCACTGTCATTTGTATACACTAACACCTGACATTAAATTTGAACAAAGATAGATTATGTTAAGCTTTGCTCACAACCTCTGCATTTCCAGCTAAGAAAATATAGTACAGTAAAACCTCTTTTTAACGACCCATTTTATAACGACCACCTGTCTATAACAACCCATTTTTGGGAAACCGTGATTTTTTAATTTTTTTTTATTTCAAATTTCAAGGAAATCGACAAAAAATAGGTTTTTGTGCGCCGTGTTGCGTTTCTAGTGGAGAGAACTGTATTCCACTCCACGCGGCAAGCGGTTACTCATCCTTCCTCTCTCCAGCAGTAACGGTACTTATATCTTCCTTTCCCCTCACGTGAATACCCGGCGCGCTCGGCATTCTCCACCTTTGTTCACGTGCCAGTGTTCTCTCGCTTGCTGTTAGATACGCTGCACGCTCTCTGTTTGCTTCATTATAACGACTTTAGCGCGACTTCTGGATATCTCTTGGTGTTTTACGATTTATGACGACTCATTACGCTTTGATTTTCACGATTTCAATTTGGTAATTTATTTGGTATGAGTTTGTAAACGATTATTGACGACCCACGCAGTTATTTTGGCTTTCAATTTGTTTACGATTATTGACGACCAACGCAGTTTTTTTGGCTTTCGATTTGGTTACGATTATTAGGATTGAATCTGTAAACGATTTTTGACGACCCGTACATTTTTTAAAACTTCATACGGGCTTTCAATATTTCCATAATGAGTGGAAAGCGAGTCGGCTTGTCGCTTCTGAAGAAGTATGAAATAATCAAGGAAGTGGAATCGACACAGAAGCCAAAGTCGGAGATTGCGCGGGAGTTCGGCATCCCGAAATCAACATTGTTTACGATCTTAAAAATGAGGGACGAGGTCGTTAATGCAATGCAGAAGGAAGGACGCAATGCAAACGTAAAAAAACTAAGGCATACGATGTGGACTTTTAAAAAAAAATAGGAAACAGTTGTTCGGCCCTCTAATGTGTTGGACTTTTATTGTGCGTTTGTTTAGTGTCCCGTCAACGCAGTGATAATAGTAAAGAAATGATCTGCCTAATTTATCACGTTTGTTGGATATTATATCTGGTAAGTTTTTTACTAGTTTACTTTTAGTTTTTTCGTGATTTTTTTTTCCTTGCGTACTCTTTAATAAATTTAAACGTTTGCTTGTACAACCGCTACGACTATGCAGTTAACTAACACTACACTTTTAAGTGGGGGCCATGTCGTTACATTTTCTTTGTCGTGAACAAAGTATTTTACACATTGACATGTAACTTTAATATTTTAATTGAGCAATAACCTAACGTCACAGTGCACGCCCGCAATTATCTTTCAGTCGGTCTCAAAGCAGAGCAGGCTGACACGCAGACTAGGACAGCTGCTGTGGTATTGATCGGCGCATGCGCGCGCAGCCATCTCCGGCACTTACCTCCCCCCCTCATCAAAGTCTATTCTCACGGCCGGCCGATAACAAGCAAGCAGCGACACGGCACGTAACCTCATAGCGCGTGACTTTCTAAGTGTTCACGGCGTAAAAGAAAAGCCCCGAGAGTAGACTACACTATCGCCTTTACTCTAAAAGACCCCTGGTCATAAATTTCGTTTATAGCTAAGTTTAAATGTACGACTTATTATTGCTTAAGATGACCGAACATGGACTTAATGCGAAAACGGCCTATTTTGACATAGAGGTTCCAAATGGGTCATAACGACCACCTCTCTAGAATGACCCTAATCTCGGGAACCGTGAGGGGTCGTTATAGAGAGGTTTTACTGTATACAAAATTGACAAGCAATATTAAAAACCACCATTACTAGCAAATCCACACACACGTAAACATGTAAAAGAGCTATGACTGTGACTTAGGCACTGTTTCAAAGCAGACAAAGCACACATAAACATGTGAGGTCCACATAAAGCAATGTTGCCAATACAATCACAATGTTGCAATGTCACAAAACAAGAAACAAAGAAAAAGGTTTCCCTTTAAGACACTGCAATTTTTTATGTAAGAATCATAGCAACAATTAGTGTTAACTTCATGTAGATGATTAGCACAATTAAAGGATAAAATCATAAGCCCTTTATTGTTTTTAATGAAACACAGAGTTCAGACACCTTTAATAAAACATTGTGTAAGTACACTACTTTACATATACACTAGACCCCCGATTTTACGAACCCTGGATTTAACGAAGGTAGCGATTCTACGAATACAATCTCAGGAACCCTCAAAAAATAACAAAATTATATGACAAAAAAAAATTGTAAGGAATTACGTTGACAATGAATAAAACATACTGTATTTAAATCACGGCATTAAAATATTAATTGTAGAGTTGCAGTTATTACTTGGTAAGTCACAATATTAAAAATAAAACAAAAACAGTGAAAATCTGTTAAAAAATGCGGCAGTGAGTTTGAAAACCGCGCGGCGGCGGCGCCTGTGCCAAGCCGGCTGGCCTGTCTCCAACTACGACGTATTAGGATCTATATTGAGGTCGTACTATAGACGCAAGGTTCCAGCGCATGCGCATATGCTCATATGCTCATTTAACTATAGTACAGCCTCCTTCTAGGGTGTTTCACGACGTCTTATTTCTTTCTCGTCTCGCGCCGAATGAGTTTACTTTTTTACACGAACTCTATAAATAATAGTGTGATTTTCTTTATTGCGTTAACACCATACGTACTTAAAACAATTAACTTGGCGCATAATTTGCTTAAACAATGCGTTACTGCATGTCGTAAACCGTGGGTTTCACAAATGAGCACGATAATAGTGCTACCTATTATGTATTCAAGTGTAGAAACATTTGTCTCCAGGTATGTCGAACTTGGAAAATAAATAGACGTTCGTGTATTACGTAATCCCGGAACTCCTAATTTATTTTTACCGCATATACTGACTGTGAAAGTGATTATTTTCAATCACATATACATGTAATTCTCGACGATTTTAGGTAAGAACGTCACAAAATGGCGTTTTTGGAACATCGTCGGTATATGCTACGGTGCCGCTATCTATCCTCCATCTTGTGAACGTTCGTACAGTTGCGCTATCTGTCCGCTCTGCACGCTACTAGTATCTACGTTCTCGTACAATTCATCAACAACGTCGAGGGAATATTTTTACGTTAAGTTATATAAAACAGCGCAATAAATAAATACATCCGCTTATTCCTTCTTTCTTCGGTGAATAATTTACAAGGGTATTTTAGTAGTAAGGAGTGCCTACTTTTTTTTTTCATTAAACGTTACGCAAATCGGGCTATTCGCTCGTGAGAAGGTACTCGACAGCTCGGTTTTCTCTTTTTTTTTTTAGGACAAAGGTCGATCATATCTATTGTTTAGCGGTGTTCTTTTGATCGTAAGACATCTGCCTATTGATATAAATTTATATTTCAACTATCACTTGCGTTATTTTTCCGTTAAATGCTACGGAAGTTGGTCTATTCGCTCGAGAGAAGACACTCGGAATCTCGATTTTCTCATTTTTTTTTGGAAAAAGATTGGTCATATCTTTTGTTTAGCGGTGTTCGTTTGATCATAAGACGTCTGACTATTGATATAAATTTATATTTAAACTATCACTCGCTTTATTTTTCCGTTAAATGCTACGGGAGTCGGGCTATTCGCTCGAGAGAAGACACTCGGAATCTCGATTTTCTCATTTTTGGGGACAAGGGTTGGTCATATCTACCGCTCAACAGCGTGACGTCTGGCTACTGATATCAATTTATGTTTACATTATTACGTTAATTAATTTCCCGCAAAACGCTACGGAAGTCCGAGCTTAGAAACCCTTTGCAGAAAAAATGCAATTTTAAAATTTTCAGTTTATTTTATAACTGAGGGGGGGGGGGGGGGGCAAAAATAAGCCACTATTGGATTTACGAAGGTAGCGATTTTACGAATGCGATGAGAGGAACCGTGAGTATTCGTAAAATCGGGGGTCTAGTGTATAGTGCAAGTTTTAAATATCTGTGTGTTGTTTCCAATGGAATTATTTTTTCTAACCAAGGTCCTGACTATGTTTTATAATTTAGGTGTGAAATTATTACATAAATACACAATTTTTTATGTGATCCGTGGTACATTCAAGACAGCAATGGTACGTGAATCAACAAAATCTATTTTCGATCCTTGTTTTTCACAGCAGTTTTTAGTCCACAGCTTAGTTACCTATTATATCTAAAATAAAACTTTTCATAAAAATTTTACCCAAGTTGTTATTGGCAGAGAAAAAAGTGATGGAATATACAGAAAATAAAATTTCCAGTGTCGCCAAAAGCAGGTAAGTGAAAGATTTATACTTTATGTACAAAAAGCGACACCAAAAAAAGTTATGTTATATGTAGGAATGTTATAACAGGGTCACACTGTACTATCTTTTTTTTATTAAATATGTTATACAAAGGTTAAAATCCATTATTAAAATGCAACAATATTTTTAAAATAAGATTTTCACATACCTCTACATACAACTAAAAAATTTTAATATACAACTCATTTTCACAGCATTTTCAATCTCCACTCTAATTACCATATATGTACATTAACACTGCACCAACTTGGATTTTTACAACTATGTTATTTTCTAGAAGGTAGCCTAGGCTAAAGAAAATTATTTATGTCCTTACAACTAATCCACATAAAGAATTTACAGACGAACAATTGTGACAAGTGTCTGAAACAAGTCAATATGTTTGCTAATTATTAACTGCAAAACAAACCTGTATGGGAACACTTCAACAGTTTCGTTGTGACCGAGAGCTTTAAGGCGTGTGTTCAGCATGTCAGTAATATTGCTGGAGATCTGCCTTGCAGAGCGGATGGCCTCGTAATAGTCTGGAGAGGTCTTGAGGATGGTATGAAAAGCTGAGAAGTAATTTGCACCAACAGAGGCCAGCCCATCTTTATCAAGGACGTAGTTGACTCCACTTGCATAGGAAGCATGACCCGCCTTACTGCAGCTGGATGTTGGATTGTCCTCCAAAAAGTAGGGAAGGTACTTCCTGAACTCCTTTGCCAGAGGACGGTTCAAAGAAGTATTCACCGCAATATCACAATCATTACAAGTAAATGCTGCAAAAAAAAAAATTGCACACATTTATAAATAAATCTAATAAATGAAACAGAAAAAACTAATTTAATTCAGAGGTTGTGTTAGGCTTTACATCACAACCTCGCATAAAGACTTACTTACACTGTGGGTACCTGAAGACATCAGCATTGACAAGGAGTGAGAGTGAACACACAAAGTGAGACAACAAGAACACAAAAACTAATTCAATGTGTTATTACTTTTCCACTTAAGTCAGCAGGTGTCATTGTTGAATACGCATAGGTGAAGACACCTGTTTTTTTGTGACGTGAATATCCATGTCTTTCTGAAATTATTAAGTTTCCAATTTATGTGTGAAATTATGAAATAATTTCACAATTTTTGACGTGTTCTGTAGTAAATTCCAGATATCAAGTGTACGTGAAACAACAAAATAAATTTTTGAGTGCAAAAGTGAGTTTCGAGTGTGTCAAAGTTGATGTGAAAAAGGTTGTTTATGTTAAACATATTCATTTAGTCTGGTATTTTCTGCCACCAGGTTGTTTTTATCATACGTGATGATGAATTTAATATTACAAATACATTTTAATCTAGCAAAATGACTTGCAAACATAGAACTTGACGTCTGTAATGATTATGCAGTGTATAATTTCTCAGAACTGATGTCTTGGGAAATGACACACACCACAAATTGTCTTTGCTTGTCAAGTTGTAACTGTGCTGTTTACCATCAGCATTGAAATAAAGGGCAGAAACAGCATTGAACACCTCAGCCCAGTGTTGGGCCTAGCTAGTAAGAGACACGAGACTCAGATCTTCAGTGTTCGTAGGTTTGGAAGCGAGTTGGAAGACGGAAGAAATAGTTTCACAAAAGAACACTGCATACTGGCTCCAAGAATTTTACTCAAGCGTTTTACAACACAAAGTAACCACATAGCTGAAATAACACACCAATGGGTTCGCACATGCACAAAATTCAAATAGGCCTACTACATTAAGGTCTAGCATCTTATGCCGACAAAAGAGGCCTCGGTGCTAGTATCACTGCTGATTATCACAAGAAATCTAGCGCGACAGAGGTTACAAGTCCGAACTGCCAAACTCAATTTCAGTAAATTACCTAAACGTGGCACGAAGCCCACATACTAAGACAAATTACTATAGACAGCCTAGCTTGCCAGTGTGCGTGATACCATCCAAGCCCACGCTTCTTCCATGGACATGCCCTGCACGTTCTGCACCTTTGGGAGATGATTAAATACTGCACTCTTAGAAATAAAATTGTAGATGGTAGGAAGTGCCTAGGACCAGTATGACCAACAGAGTTACTGACTTCCAGGAACTCATTTAGATACAAATAATATTATAAATAAGTGCACTGGCTCAAATTAAAAACTACATATTTATGTAATAAAACCATGAACTCCCATATTAAGTGCTATAAAACTGCCTATTGGGGCCATAAATAAACTACAGAATGTGAAGTACACAAAAGGACTAAGTAAGCTAAATGCTTCTTAACTGATGATACAAAGACCCCAATATTCACAGTCCTACTTGCATTACTTTTGATTTGATTTGAAGGTTTGTTTGTGGCCCAAACAAATGGGCTGGCAATGCAAAACCCTAATGGTTAAAATAATTCTGGTTACTTCTTTATACTTTTACTTAGATCAAAATTTAAGGCCATGTAAATCACAGTAAAATGGTAGGAAAGAATTACATAATCTAGCATATATTTTGTATTCAACAAACGTGAAAACAAAGAATTTAAAACTGTTTCATCTTAAATACAAAATAGAGGCGCAAAACATAATTCCATTCATATGTATTTGTGTGTCGAATAGGTAACTAATCATTGCGTAACAAATGTGTATATTTTCAATCACACAACAGATAAGTATAAAGAATAATGTACTATGTATTTAAATATTTAACTAAAGTAAGACACTTTTATACACATTCGTTACCTCCAAAATCTACACTGACCTGTAAATAGCAAAATTTATGATAACACACCTCGTTAAAAATTGATCTAAAGAGGTCGCCAAGAAAAAAACTATGTACGTACACGTAAAGACTAGTCGGGTTCGATACACTGTATTGCGAATTGTTTTTGGACCCTGATTTGGTTACATTGTTGGTTTAATTTTGTAAGAAATTGATGACCCACGTATTTTTATTTTTACTGGGGTATGTAATAATCTTGGCTTGATTTTGTGTAATGTCACTAAATACACAATTTTACTTGCATTTTAATTACGTTACAGTTATGGATTGATGAGAGGAGTGGAAAACTAGCCAGTTTGCTGCCAGCTTCTATGCAACAAGAAATACAAGATACACAGCAAGTAAAACAACTCTTAGAACAGGGACCAGATGAAATTCCCACAAAACACGCAATAAAAGTAATGATAAAACTTATTACAAGTACTTTAGCATTTTTTTTATAAAGAAATACTGTATGTTATAACCTGAATATGTACTCCGTGCTCAAAAAACTAATTACAGGTTGCTAAATTACGCAGTACGTACTTAAGTTTTTATTTTTAAGACGTGCACTACTGATGCTCATTTTCTCCTAGATAAAAAATTAAAATAAGCACTGTGCTCTCTAAGCACATGCCACATACAGTGGTCTCCAGTGATAGCATGTAACGAAATACAAGTAATTTTGTTATCAGTAACAATTACTTTTTGAATAATTCTTACTTGTAACACGTTACTTTTAGGAAAAAGTAATTTTTACTTGCATTTTACTTCTAGTTAAATAATACTTACATTTTGTTAACTTCAAAAATAAAGTTTCAACAAATTTTTTCTTCAAAATTAATTCCAACCTTTTACAGACAGAAACCACAGCAATGGCTTAGCAATATTGAGCAAAGACAGCAGCTATTCTGTTGGGTTACAATGGAACAATTGGCGCCGTATTAAAATCTTAAAATATTTATGTAAAGTCAATATGGCGGAAAATGTTCCTAACTCGACTGAGAATAAGTGTTAAGTGCAAAGTGTGTGTTGGCTGAAGCTGCTGAGATCGGCATGAAGCACCATCTTTAATTTACAAAATAATACAATGCACCTTGTGGGGGGAAAAAACGGAATTTTAAAATTTGGTAAAGGGGTGGGGAGCAAAATTGGCCTCAATCAATTTTACAAAGGTAGCGATTTTACAAAATTCATAAATGGAACAGTCAGTATTCGTAAAATTGAGGGTTAACATGTTTGGACTTTTTGGAATGGGAATGAAAAATCAAACAAGTTTGTCCGCTTACAAAATTCTCGCAGAGATAATGGTTTAGGAGTTAGAACATGCAAGAAATGTCTTGATGCAGATGACGTCTGGGATAACCATCACTCGGCACACTTGGTGTCAGAGTACTAGGAGCTGTTGTTTCCAGCGGCCGCTAGCACCTTATGCATTTTACTAAATATAATTTGTAGTAAGAATTGGATCCTCATGACTGTTATAGCCTCGTAATCTAGGTAATTTTTTGCATTTTTCTATGTTAAAATTTTTATTAAGTTGGATACCGGATGATTTCTAGAGTATTCTCTAGTGCTCTAGAACATTTAGCGAAAGTCCGCCATGCTGGCACCAGGAGGGCCACTATGGGGGTCACACAGGTCATGAAGTGCAGACATTCTGTGGTGAATTGTCTAAGGATAAGCACGTGGCTAGGTAATTCGTAGCTCAGCACATTCGTTCCTTTTCAGACATCTCCAACGTAGCCGAAGTTGAGAAACACAACAAGCGTGCGTGTGCTGAAATTGGGAAAAACAGCACGCGTGCGTGTGCTAAACGTGTACATAAAATATACTGTTAAAACATTCAAAATTTTACGGGGAGAATGGATTTTACCAGCAGTTTGTAAAATGTGACATTTCCTAAAGAAAAGCCAGAAGACAGTTTAATTTACTCTAGCTTCACCATGTGGTAATTTACACTTTCTGCTTATCTTCATGACTAGTCATTTTTAGCTATAATAGGGTTTTATTTTCTGTTTGTGATTGTGTAATGTGCCCAATGGTGCCACCCTATAATTTTATTTTTTTTTTGTTTGCATGATGCTGCTATGTTAAGTTACGGTTGCAATTCTCAACATACCAGGAGCAGAGTACAACTGGCCTTGGCATGGTTTAGTGCGTAATTTCAATTATGTACTTTTGTCACCCTGGCTAAATCTCAGTGCTCAGTAAAAACAGAGATAACACTCAATTTAAAACAATAATCCTTTGACACAATTCCTAATCTACTTCCTCTAAAAAGATTTTCATGTATGTTGTATGTATTGATTGAAACCTAAGTATGTAAAGCTTACCAAACCAGGACTGTTGCTAAAACTAAGTAAATATCAAATATAGAGTATGATTAATTGCGGTGAGCTGTGAACCAATTTCACTATTGGTAACTACACAAAACTACTGCTCAGGGTGCAAGTATAAAAGAATAAGGTGCATAATTATGTTTCAATGTAACACTATTTAAGATACAGTATGTGTAACAAAAGGGAGTACAAAGTTCCACATAAGTATTAAATTTAACAATAAGCTTTAAGTGTTTGGCCTCATTTGAATCAACAAGTAATTTTATGGAATTTAAGTAACTTTGTGTAAAATCATTGTAATTTCATTTAATTCAATTTTCTTGATTTGTGCTTAAGAATGTATGGAGATTAGTGGTCAGACAGGCTGGTAGAGGGGGATAATGAGCAAAGGACACTGGGTATTTTCTAGGAAAGTGAGCGCAGAATATTAATATTTAAATTCTGTTATTTATATTATAATACTTTTACATGTCATGAAAAATGTGAGCCTAATTGGTAATTTTCTGGAACTTAAAACAATTTGACTATCATTAGTCTTGCACCCAAAATAAATAGATTCTCTACCGAGAACATTCCCGGAAGTATGTCATCATGCTTTCCATGAATCCGAGGCTGTGAACCATGTTTGGGCAGCACAGCACCTCGGCAACAGACGACCAGGCCTCTACCTTCTTCTTGTATTTGCTTTCTTTGGCAAAACATTGTGCTGGAGTAACTGTGCAAATGAGCGGACGTGTAAGAAGATGTAGCTCGGGCAGGTTGTGGCCTACGGCCACAAGAACAATTTTGATGCGGGGACAGAAACTGAAGTATCGAGAAGTGGAAGAGGAATTATACCAGTTCATCCTCGGCACAAGGCTAAATGTTTTTGTTGCTACGAATGAAATGTTCAAAGGCAGCAGAATCGTGAGAAAACACTACAACATGGCCAACTCATGTAGGGTGAAAAGATGAAGCTGCAGAAGGAAAAAACAGATTTGGCTGTAATACCAAGTGGTATGACAAGCACAATGCAGCTGCTTGACGTGGTCATTAACAACCCTTTCAAAGTAAACTTGCGTCATTTGTACAATAAGTGGATCTGGTCCCATCACGAGACAACAATATCCGGCTGTCCAAAATGAGCTTCCCTGGCAGAAGTGTGTCAGTGGATCCTTGCAGCATGGCAATTCATTTCTGAAAATGGTAAAGAACAGTTTCAAGGTCACAGGCATCTCATCAGAAAAGAACAGCTCAGAAGATGACTTACTGTAGAATGTGCAAGAAGACGAAGCAGATGACTCCGACAAACCAGAGGAAAGTGGCGACGACGAGGAAAGTGGCGACGACGAGGGAAGTGGCGACGACGAGGGAAGTGGCGACGACGAGGGAAGTGGCGACGACGAGGGAAGTGGCGACGACGAGGGAAGTGGCGACGACGAGGGAAGTGGCGACGACGAGGGAAGTGGCGACGACGAGGGAAGTGGCGACGACGAGGGAAGTGGCGACGACGAGGGAAGTGGCGACGAGGAAGGTGGCGACGAGGAAAGTGGCGACGACGAGGAAAGTGGCGACGACGAGGAAAGTGGCGACGACGAGGAAAGTGGCGACTAGGAAACTTTTACATATACATATGCATATATATTTTTACAAGTAATTTTTATTAATATTCTATAGTGTCAGCTTTTAATTTACTGTAATGCAATAATGCATACAGGAAAAAAAAAGAACTTTTACACCATAGTCACAGTGGGTCAGGTGAAATTGTGTGAGTGTAGCTACTGCACGAGGTGTGTGTACGATGGAAATATGTGGCACTAAATAAATAGATGTGCCTTCTGAGAAAAGGAAGCAAATGCCCCGCAGTTTACAGTATTGTAGTTGTGCAACCACTGCACGTGTCAAAAAATATTTACCGCAACTCTCGCTTGTGAACATTGTAATCACCGCCATAGTCTGCCTACTGTGGCTATCATTGGTATATCAGACACTAGCAACACACTACTGTTGGCACTCATTAGCGCACAGAACCTGTTGTAACCAAAATTAAGTTGCAGGTCTGCTTCTTTTGTTTTTTCTTTTTGCTTTGCAGTACTTTCATTTAAGTATATGGCGTTTAATGGTTTCTTCTATAAACTATCATTACCTCTGTAGCAAAAATATTTATAGATTACATGAAGTGCTCCACCCCTTTCTTCCTATTATTTCACTCTCTTTATTTAAAAAAATATAACGTGGGGTATTTACATAAGTAAATATACCATACTTGACCTGACACTCAAGAAAACATCTTGAGAGCAGCAGTTGTCGGCCTGCTGCTATGGTGCAGCAGGAGGAGTTATGGACAATCGCCAGCCGACCAATTTATGTTTAAATTTTACATTGGCCGCGTCTGTAATTTTTTTACTACACGAAAGTAATTACAGTAGAACCCTGTTATAAAATTCCCAGATGTAACAATTTTCCTGCATATAACATCACTTTTCTTTGGTACCACAAATTTTCCATTAAGCATAATGCTTTCATTTCCTGCTTACAACACTGGTATTTTCATTCCCTGCATATAACATTACTTTTTTCTCAGACAATAACCACAACTCTGGTAAATGTTTTCTTAACTGTAATATTTTAGATGAACTAACTAAGCTGAAGGCTAAAAACAATTGTAAAAAAAAAAAGTATATCTGGGAAGTGTTGTGTCATATTACAGTTATGATAGCGACAATTTTCTTGAAGATGACGATCTTGAACCTATAGAAGACTGTGCTGGGGTTTCTCCCCACCGAACTTGACTTGGTGCTTTGACCTGGATTAACGGGAGCAATAAACTACTTTTACGGCAGCAGACGTGTGTGTGCGCGCGCTGGACGCTGGGGTGTGGAACTGATACCTTCGGCCAAGCTCGGCCTGCATCGTAATTGTTCGGGCCGCCCTCCCTCTCAGTATTTTTTCAGCTTAAGAAAGATATTACCTACTTTATTTGAATTAAAAATAATTATATACTTAGTTCTCAAATGAGAGGTGACTGGTCCTGTGTAGGGCTTTTCTAACTAGATTCAGAAGGTACCCATTTGCTAAGCGAGTGACTAAGTGTTTACAATCAGAGTTTTCTTTTACGGCATAGCTACGCCCCATTGTAATTTAAATTCTAATTAGTTAAGTCTAGGTTTCCACTTTATGTTGCATTAAGTGTACACGTATCAGCTGCACTTCGTGTGAATTCACCCCGTTCTGTGCTTTGAGTCCTTTTTACTTTAGGAAAGGTTTTTTTAGAAATACACATGAAAATAAGTTACGTTTGCCATATCCTCCAACGCCCACTTAACAAGTGAATACAACCAAAAAGTAAAAAATTTAAGTCCCCATCTTTTACTATTGTTACAATATTTCTAGAGCATCATTTCATTCTTATCATTTCTATAATTTTCACTACTTTTATATGTAATTTTATTTTAGTTTATTTCTATGCCAATTGACATTTCGGACACACTTCTTTTGATAAACCTACGGATTGCTCAGTGTTTTTAACATTTTGGGATCCAAGAGGAACAGTAAAGCACCCACATCTTCACATCCTTCCCTCTCTAACATAAGACATGTCCTCACATGAAGTGCAGCTCGAGGATATTCTCCTGTACACGCCGAGTAGTCTAGGAGATGTCTCGCAGACGTCAATCATACAATACAAAGCTTAACTGGCATCTTTTTTCTTTTTCGCGAAGACATGTGGCTACTCAAATAATTAGTATGTTACGAACTATGTAGTGTTTTTTACATGAGGGAGAGTTAAATTTACACTTCAAACAAAAAGTTTTAATAAAGGCTGTATAGGGTAGATGAAAATCTGCTAAAATTAAATTGTCTAAATTATCTTTTGATGACAAACCTTCCCCTTTCTCTCGTTTTCCAGGACACCACGAAGAGTAGTAAATAGAGGGTTCTACTGTACTAAATAACAAAAGTACTGAAAAAATTTTTCCCTGGAATATTGGTGCACACAATACACTACAATACTGTGTGCTATATATGATTATATGCAGTAGAACACATTAAATTGTGTGTGGTACATTCGTGAAGAAAGCAAAACTTCCAAAGAAGGAAGTTGCCAAGTATAAATATACAACTGCATCGGAAAGAGTGCAAAAAATCACAGCAATATGTTTTAACTACCTATTAAGTAACTTGGTTGGTTGTGGTGTAACGACCCCTGAGGGGGAGAGCAACACCATAGGTACACCCACCAAAGCAATCATTCAGAAAATAATTCTCCCACCTTGCCAATGTTACAGGAAAATGTAAACACTCAGTATCAAGTGGGTTGATGCTCCAGGGGATGAAGCCAATGGAAAAACCAATAGAATTCATATAAACAATTTATTACGATTATTTAAAAAAAAGGTCATGTACAAAGTATTTGAACCATTTCACCAATTTGGATCAATGTTCGCCGAAAATACAGAAAGCTCTCACTTTGAATCACATGAAAATTTACAATGTAAGAGTGCATCCAAACTAGCATTTATAAAAATCCTTATAAATAACATTCTCAGTTTTTATGTAATATCTGGTACAATATCGACATTTAACACACAATAAACATTATTCCATTATGTACCAAAGTAATTAACAAGGCAATAACAATTTGCCCTACACATGTTTAATGTGTAAATTTACCAATTCATTAAATAACATATCTGTCCGTTTTAACACAGAGGATAAGACCGGAATAAATACAATTAATCATGCGCCTAAGAAAGAAAGAAAACCTTGATTTTTACCTAGTTCGCGACGCCACGCAACATTATTCATTATCCATCACATAAAGTTCCAAAATATAAACAAATAATGATGTGCCCTTTTATGTCCTCCAAAACGGCGCAGTAACTATCCTCAAGAAGCCTCCCATGGAAACCATACTTAACTTTAAATATTTTGTCGATGCCTGGCAGAAACGTAGCTTACTTCCATAATAAATCGATGATTGCTATCCCGGGCAATGAACCAAGGACGCGACTATGATCTGGCCCCAAAACCAGACGAAGAGACCCCCTGCCAGGGTCCGGACCCGGTATATAAGGAATTCCACCACCATCCCCTCTCTCGGAAATAAAAGAGTTCATGAGGATGAACACAGTGCTTAGTAAATTATCCAGCCATGTATTAATGCGCCTCACCTACGACACACGAAAATTTAAGTTCAAAAAGAGGGAGCCACCAGTCTAATAAGAGTTTCCACAAACACTCACAATGCGTCGCTAGTGTACGGCGCTTGCAAATTGTCTAGAGCCAACATTAGTCTAGTCTGAGTTCGAGGAGTCACGGTGATAGTTGTGCGTGCAGGCGCCCAATGCTGGCAGACACCAGTTAAAGGGGTAAGTGTTACGTTACATGAGTCCATGTTCCCGAGGCATACTCACACACTAATTACTATCATTCTCCACAATGTCTACCGTTGGTTTCATTTTAACACCAACGGAAATTTATTATGCCATTTCTCCATTATGAACGTCTAATAACTTCTATTTTAAGCTTAGTAAGTTCTTAAAATTTATCAAAGTTCTCCAACGTAGCACAAAATAATTAATAATAATGTCACAGCAAGTTTAAGGTAGCGTAACCCACGCCATTATTACCATCTGTCTTACAAACAATCACAACAGTACTGCTATTTGAAGTTCGCAATCACAACAGTATTGCTTAGCGAAAACTTAACATAAAAATATTCATACGGGAGCTCTCAGATCAAACCAATACTATTTTCACAGTTTATCCAAGGAATAAATACGTTTAAGTACGTCTGCACTGAATTTATAGACAAGAATAAAATGTGTAATCTCTCAAGGCGTGCAGACGGCGCGTCAAATGCAACATAGGGGAAGAGCCTCAGTGATCGCCATGCAACATTCATTTTCTTGTTCCACTATTAACGTGAACACGTTTCAGTGGAAAGCCCAGTTTATTAAATACGTTACTGAAATGCAATGTTTTAACCACCATAAAAATTCACTAAATTGGCTACATGTTACATTCCTACCATAATATTATTACTTTTGTCTGCCCTTCTAAACCTATCCTCACATTGTGGTAACCTTATAGACAGGCCAAAATTGTACTACTCTTAAACACAGAAAATTATCAGAAAATATTTGCAATCCAATACTCACTATCGTGTGGGCAGAAGGAATTGTTGTTTGGGAAGAACTTGCAGCAAGAGGTTGCAGTAGACCAATCTATGTAGTCATCCAGCCACGAAGAAGCTGGCCGTGCTATGTACGAGCTGCCAACAAAAATAAAATCTTATAAAAGAGCTACGTCAGGCAAAATTCAAGAAGACTTAGAGCACCGGCTGATTTAAAGAGGTAGAGGTAGGGGACGGAGGGAAAGATCCTTCCCCTCCCCTCCCCACCCAAGATCCTGTAGCGGGTTGTTTTTAGTGTTTTACGTTGTTAAAATATAAACAGGAAAAACATTACATTTATACAAATAAATTTTTGTAAACATTCAACCACGTGCAGGTACTGTATCATATGTATCTTTGTAGTGTATATACATTCACACAATATGCATGTTAATGTGAACACAGTTTTAAGCCTATATTTTTTGTTGCAAACCAGGTATTTATCTGGTGATTATTAACTAATATAATTATTTACTGACATCTGCCATAAAACAGTTAAGCTAAAACATTGTAACTCCTGAAAAGAAATGCTACAAAATTCAATATTATTAAACAATTATTTCCTCTCTCTCAAGCTTCGTTTTACGTAAGCAAGGATTGTTCTTACTCAAGAAGCCGTATTGGCTGGAATAAATATTTTCCATTTTTTCTCTTGTGTGTGATGTCCTTTTCGACCATTTCTCAGCAGGACGGTGAGTGGGTCCGGCCGAAGGAGACTGGTCAGGGCACGCTCACCCTGTTGCACCGGGGTCTCAACAATTACGTTCCTACCTAAGCTGCCACCCCTGGTGCAGTCGAGCCCTTCCTGCGCTCGTCCTGCGCTCGTCCTGCTTGGCTAACCATTGTTGCCTGCTAGCCATTGTTGACACCGCCTCGGTGGGTAGTGCCCGGGGTACGACAATGAGGTGGACCGCTAGGTCTATTTCAATAAGTTCACTTGGCCACCTACTGAGGGTCTCAACAATGAGCGGGGTAGAGGTGGGATGGTGGGGTCGTTGGTGAGACTCTTCCCA
>PNEQ01086439.1:0-21918 GCA_003012365.1 Medauroidea extradentata | reverse complement strand
TACTGCGAGTCCTTGGCCATGACATGAGTGTGAGGCACACTGCCAGGATGAGAGGCCAGGGAATGTTAACTACGACCAACACGAGCAGCGACTGCCAGGTACGTGGCTGTACGTCCTACTGCGAGTCCTTGGGCTATGACATGAGTGTGAGGCACACTGCCAGGATGAGAGGCCAGGGAATGTTAACTACGACCAACACGAGCAGCGACTGCCAGGTACGTGACTGTACGTCCTACTGCGAGCCCTTGGCCATGACATGAGGCTGAGGCACACTGCCAGGATGAGAGGCCAGGGAATGTTAACTACGACCAACACGAGCAGCGACTGCCAGGCACGTGACTGTACGTTCTACTGCGAGTCCTTGGGCTATGACATGAGTGTGAGGCACACTGTCAGGAGATGAATATCTATAAAAAAATACATGCAGCACTAAATTAACACCTATGTTGTGTCTGGTTGAATTGTGGTGGAGTTAAATATGCACTCGAAGATGTCACGTGGTGCTCTAAAAAAACTCCTTAAAAAGTTTAGGAAGTTGTTATCCCAGACGCATTACGGAACAGTTACCACACTTCAGCCTTGTAAATATGCAAACTTTTACACTTGTTACAATACAAGTTTAGTAACTTTAGTATATATTTGACTGTTTTATTGTAAGGTTTAGAAGTGCTACTATGGATGTCTGGGAAACTATTCTACTATACCTACTTTCTTACCGCTCCTATACGCACGTGTGAAAATTAAACTTTTTTTTTGTTAAATACGCACATATAAAACACCTCGGCAAAAATACATTTTATTTTTTCGTACATGCTGTGGGTGGGGATGTATTCAATTCAAATGTTGACTTCAAGTGACGACGTGTTTTACTTTCTCTACACCTGCACTACGTCGGTGCAGATAGCAGGTTGTGACTTAATGTGTTCCCGAACAGCGGATATGGTCAGCAACATCGGCCTGCAAGTTCACTAGCGCCAGGGGAGTGTTCATCTTAGGCGATTGAACCAGACACCTCTCCTATCCCTGTCACTATTATTGTTGTTACGTTCGGAAACTACAATAAATAATAATATATGTTTCGCTGCTTTCACAATCAATTTCCGGGGATACACAAATAAATGCCCACGGCCATTTTTAAGAAGCCAAAGTTAACATGACACTTGTCAGTTCAACCACTTAGGTAGGTCGACTGAACAACCGCCAATGAGTTAGTTAAAATATAATATGTTGGGTTTATAAAATACACTTTTGAATATTAAAATAGTGACCTCGGTCGTGAGATAGACTTCCTCGCCAAGACTTTCACTGCTCTCACCTGCGTAGCTAACAAGGCAAGACCTCTGTGTTTAAGCCTGTCTCATCACCAGGTACAATACAGTTATTAAGAAATCTTTCAAATACATTTAAGGCACATCTGTAATTTTTCATAAAATCCCAATACTGCATGGTAAAAGTTTACTTCGAAATAAACACTTAGGTTTACAGTTTTCCAAAATCTCAAAATCAAGTCTACTTAACTTTAACTTTGCCAACTGAATTATGTAAACTTCACAAGAAACTTTCGTACTGAAAGCGTCATACAGTCAAATATTAAAGTCGAATTTCAAATTTTTGTATTGTGTGACCACCGTAAGTATACTTATGCACAAATTTTTTTTAATAACTGTACCATTACACTGTCCAACTTTACACGTTATATTAATATTAATTTCCCACGTACAAAATATTTCTCCGTTTCACACTCTTCGTAGAAACGCATGCTAAAGTAGAAGTGTGACTATTTTAGCTACTTGCACAAAATGAAATGTATTCAAACAATACGATTTAAAATAGTTTGGAGTGAAGTAAATTAAGTTACAGAATGAGAATTTTTAATGTAAGGTAAATTGTTTGTATTTAAAATAAATTATTCATCTGCCTTATTTTTGCATATCATTGAGTACCCTTAGTATTAAAAAATAATTTTTACATGAAATAAAGGATTAATTATTTTAGCTTAATACATATACTTTCACTCTAAATTATTTCAGTCTTATCGTTTGACTGAAAATATTCATATCTACTTAGACATGCGCATCTACGATTAACTATGGAATTGAAAAATCTTCTGCGGAAAATCTGCTAATTATGTTGTGTAAGAGTTTGACAGCGTGTGGTATGATTACAAACCTACAAATGTTTGTGTAGAGTGCCCTGAAGACACGTGCTAGGTACTGTACTTCAACAGACAACAGACACTGCACACCTCTGTTCACTACAACCGCAACTCGCCTAACAGACGGCGGGGATAGAGTCAACATATCTTACACAACTACACGGTAACTTCAGCAAGGAACCTTAAGTGACACTAACGCACTCGTTTCGGATGACGAACGGAATTTTTTGTCTCGGTAGTATAAAAATTAAGTTTTAATTTTAAGTAAACCAGAGAAACCTATGTGGATATATTCTGTAAGTAACTAGTCAGACTGACTGCCAACACCAGTCTATGTTAGTATCATTGTCTGCATTGAAGTTGGCTTATCGGTTCTATCTATAAGTATCTGGGCAGCAGCCATGTTCAACTACATCCGGACTTTTAACGCGAGCTCAGAGTTGGATGGCGTGATCCAAATTATTTAAACCCTTAAGTCTTTCCAACTTTTGGCTGATTGTGTTTTATATTAGTTTGGAATCCTCATTTCATCAATCTCTAGAGTAAAATAAAAAGTTTATACACCTTTAAATGTAACGTCTATGTACTTTTCTTGGACACAAGAGTTTAAACACTAAACACATTTATGTTATGTATGCTACATGCGGGATACTAACTGTGTGTCCAAGTTCATAGTTATTGTTGCTTCATCGATGTTTCGATAGCTGCATATTCCCCGGGAGGTAAAAGTAAACAAATAAGATTTATTATCCTATTAGGAATTAATGAGATGGTGAAGCCTTCTTAAATTCACGATTACATTTCAAAAACATTTTCTGTTAAGATATTGGGAACCAAGCGTGCACTTTGAGACGAGTGTGCAAGTCCCTGATCCAGGTTACTTGCCTCTTCAGGAAGTTACATTTTTAATTACGTACTATTTGTTCCTGTAGTTTGTATTAACTCGACACTTGAACAATTTTGCTGTGCACATTGAAAAACTGTTTAAATGACATTCTTCGCGGCAGCTGGAGGCATGTTCAAGGCAACTATCATGAAGATGGCAGCTGCAACGACAGCAGGAATGTCCGAGGACAATGTACAACACCGCTGAATCCAGAAAACCAAGAACATGCATATTAAAATAATTTGTTGATATTTCAACGGTACTTCCACATTCAGTAAAGCTGATTTCTTGGGCTAATAACTCACTATACAACGAATTCTTATTGTTCCGTTTCACTTGGCAAACTTGTGTATCTAAATTACCATTATTTCACCCATGTAGGAATATACGACACTGACTTAAAATATCTATGCAATTTTTTTTAGAGGATAGATTATTTGCAGGTCGGAAATAATGCTTCCTATTCAGATACAAATATCGCAGAGAACTGCATTAAAAATAAAAATTTCTAATGTTTGTGCTAAACTGAAGTAAACTATTTATCAACAAAAACTACTTGCAAAACTAACATGATTGCTGCACGTTTTTCCCCGATGCTTTAACTAGAAATAGTAATTCTAAAGTGTTATAGTCAAAGCACAATGGAGGTAGTCAAACTCGCAGAAAACTGCGCACGTGGTGCAACTTGCTTGTAAATGATAAGATACTTATTTAAGGTTTATCTACCACGACACTTTAGTGTTCTCACATTCATCATCCTGATTAACAGGATTCAGTTCTCAAATTAAAATATTAAAAATTGACTAGCGACAGCTCAGTAATCATTTTGGATTGATGTCTGTCTGAACCCAAATAATTGCAATTTGTCTAAACACACTACAGTCTCGGTAATTTTATTTAAAATGACTGGTAATATTTTGCGAGATAGGACTATTTATGGTGGAATACAACACAGATAGTCGCTTAAACGGGCTACCACGAATAAAACTGACGAGCTTTCAGAAAATAGGTTTCCACACTTCTGCCGCAACTCTTGGGTTCTATTTTCTTTAAAATATTAGCAAAGTCACATCTGCAATAAAATGTCTTTTCTAAACACGAAGAAATACATTCGTAAATTATGAAAAATAATGTAAGTTGTGTAACAGTGTTCAAAACTGCTCCTACGCATAACAAAAGTTGATGTGTTGGGTAATTTTTCGATAATCCTGGTCTAAATATCTACTCTTAATTAATGCATGCATTAAACATGTTCCACGTTTTGCCTAAGTTTTATTTAGCTACACATTTGACCTAATCTATGTTACCAATTCCAGAACACATTAAAAAAAGCGAATTAATCAAAACATAAGATATTCGGTACAAACTGAAGTTGTGTACTTTGACATTTACATGTCCGTTTAAACTTTGTCTATGCCCAGTTAACAATTTTGGAATTTACTGCTGTAGCATGAACTCCCTATTTAATCTCAAGGTAGGCAGGGAAAATATATGAAGTAATATAAACTCAAGGTCATAGCACGACCCCCTCTGAAAACATTTTTCATACAACGCCGTTTTAATCCCGTTTCTATAGGACTTTGAGTAGTTACTACTGTAAAAGTTTTTATTTAAATTCATTATTGTAAATATGGTTAGCATAATGAGTAATTTTGTACGTACATTTACATCTGCTACTAAAGAAGTTTGACGAACCCATACATTTTCCACAGTGAACATGCAAGATTGTTGAAGTGTGCAGAGGTACACTATTATATTTAGCCTTCGATACAGAAAATCTCGTTACTATAAAACGGTAAGTAAAAAAAGGTCAATTTTAAAATGACATAACAGTTTACGAAAACTTGGATAGTTGACCACCGTTATTTTATTTTTGTATTTATTTCTAACGTTTATCAACAAATGGCGGTTACGACTGTCCGAATATCCCGTAAAAAAAGCCTTAATGTTGTCAGCAGTAACAAAACAATTCAAATAACGACATCTTCGATCTTTGTAGTTTTATCCAAGGCAAAAAATTACAATTTGAGAATATTCCACTTAGTGTTTAAAAAAACCCTAAATTTACGATGTTAAATAACTAAAAATCAATAAAGTAACAGATGAAAATTTAATAAAATAGTATTTACACACACCGTTAAAATATTATAAAATTAAAATCGCTGTATAAGTAGCAAGTATATAAATTTACTTGCACTACTTAAAATATTGGAAAATTGTTGTTTATACATTCGCAACACCAGTTTAAAGTTGACATGATGAAAAATGTAAGTTTATATTAAACTTAGTAAATCAGTACATTTAACAATAAAAAAATCACTTGGTAACACACACGAAACAACTAAGAATAGCATGGAACATGTTGCAGGCCATAACTAAAATAACGCTAGGAAAAAACTTTTGTATTTTTAATAATGGTGAAAAATAGGTACAAATTTCTCGCTTTTGAAGTAGTGGATTAATTTGTAATCTAAGCTACACATAGTTTTATTAACCAAGAAAATTTACCAACAATGACCAGTAGACATGTTGTAACCACTTTAAAACAAAATAATATTTTGTGCAATGTATGTCCGTTGTTTGGACAATATGCTAGGAAAGTTTTATATTTACTCCGCTGAAGTGCCACCTATAAAGCAGTAAACACACAATATGTCGAGACAAGTGTAATACTAACACGCATCCAAGAGTATTGCTGTTGCTAACACATGTATTCAATTGCCAGAATTAACTAATCAATTGTTTATAAAAATTTCGGTATAACGTTTAAATTGAACTTGCCGGCGACTAAGCGTGGTGGAACAGATGCTTGGAGCAAAGTTGCCAGCTTTGTGCTTCACCAGACATGTAAACTCTGGTAGGTTGAACAACCTGTTCAAAGGCAGGCCCGTAAATGTCACGAGTGATGAGCGAAGTAGGCTTGTATACGACTCGCCTTGGAATACAAGTGTTCGTCACTGTATGTAAATCATTGCGAATTTCACACGACGAAATTTATAAAATTACTGTACCCAACCAGTATTTTAACACAAAAGCAATAATTACTCTGTAGGAAAACACGCATTTAAAAAACAATTCAAAATGGTTTGCTAATGAGCTGTGAGCTTCTCATTAGCAAGTATATACAACTGCAGACGAAACTAACATTCTAATGTGCACTTCAAATACGCCGCTTGATATCGATAAATTATGATCTTAACAATTATACAAAGATAAAAACCATGCAGTCCAATTATTTGTGCAGAGTTCACCTGCTTATAATTTTCAGGTCACATCCGACTGTCAAATTCTTAAGATGTGTAATGCAAAGCATAAAATAGCAAGCACATGTATTTTCCAAATGTAACGTGGACACAAATAATTTAACCGTTATGTTTTTCGTCTGGACACTTTTTACCAAACCTCAGTTCGTATTGAATCTGCTCTCTGGTCTTGTGTTTGGTCTCCGGAACGACGAAGTAAACGAACACAACCCCAGCCACACAGAACATGGCATACACCCAATACGTCCCCGATGTGCCAAGCGGCGAGGCGATCATGCTGGCGTAGCTACTTGTGACTACGAACACCAACAGCCAATTGAACGCGCAGCCTATGGAGGAGATAATCTTCTTCGTATGCGCGGGTACCAGCTCTGCCATTATAACCCAGGGGAGAGGTCCGAAGCCCACCTCTACTGTGGCGAGGAATGTAGTCAGTACCACAACAGGTACCCAGCCCATTCCATGTATCTGCGCCTGGAACTGGGAGTACAGCGCCATGATACCCAGCAGGATGGAGGCAACAACCATAGATAGCATGAGTAGGGGTCTTCTGCCAGTCAAGTCAATGATATTGCCAGACACGACCGCCGCTGCAAATTGAAGAACCACTGTGATGATTGAAGCAACTCTCGCGTCCAACGACGAGCTGGCATTTTGGTAAACTTTCACTGCATTGACCAACACAGAGTTGTTCCCGTTCATCTGCTGAAACACCATCAGCCAGAACACAATGACAGTCACCTTCACCGACGGTGTCCACCACGTTCGGTCTGATGATGTAGAGCCGATCAGCTTCTCCGTCGATTCCGATGAAGCAGACGATTCCTTCTCGGCCTTCAGGAAGGTCTTCATATCATCCAGCTCCAGTGTAATACCTTTGTCTTCTCCAGGAGCTGCTCCACGTAGCCACCTCAAGGACTTCTCTGCCTCCTTGTCTCTGCCCTTCATCAGTAACCACATTGGTGACTCTGGCATCCAGACAAATGTCAACACAAACAGCACAGACAGGCACAAGCTGGCGATGTTGAAGTGTAAGTACTGCATATAGTTGCCCATGGCGTAAGCAAGCACGAGTCCTAAACAATTGAGGACCTCGCAGTATGTGCACACAATGCCGCGGAACCTGACTTCAGAGAGTTCCTCGCTGTAGATTGGTGCGATGGCGTAAGAAACACCTGTTGCTGATCCACCCAACACTCGAGCTACGTACAGAAGAGGAATCTGACAAAAGTACATCAAACATTAGTACAGTACCTAAGTATGTTATGTATTTGTGACTAAACTACCTTTTTTTCAAAATCAAAATTAAAAATCGACAAAAGGACGGTGCTGCACTCTTCCGATCAAAATATTAAGGCAAGCTCTATTAAAGTGTCGTTAATTCTAAGGTAAAATAAGAGAAATTTTAATTATTTGGACCATTTTATATGGCAGAAATTTTCCATTGAGTAGGAAGTTAAGAAGCTACATATGTTGTAACGTAACGACATCTTATGTACAATAACTATAAATAAAAAAAATTTCATATATACGCTACGCAAACACTGAAAAGTACATTTATTTCTCACGGCATTAGTTCTATAACTCTTGGCCTGAGAATGTTTGTTTACAATTACACACATCTACATTTATTCAACAGGGTAAAACCGAAAGTTATGGTAAAACATCGTTCTGTAAACAAAAATTTCAATTTTATAGCCTCATCTACATGTACGAGTCTTTTCATGTTCTTGCTTTTAGTTTATCTGTTTTCAATCTTTAAAAACATTGACATTTGTATGTGTAATTATATATATGTATATATATATATATATATATATATATATATATATATATATATATATATATATATATATATATCAATGGTAGCATAACTGCTTCCTCTGAACAAACACATTTTGTGAACACAAAATAAAATCCAAAACACTGACAATGATCACAAGTGACTGCGAGCACTTCACATCTCGTAATCATGCGATTAGAGACTAACTGGCTTCATAAATCAGTGCATCGACGTGAATAGATTTTAAAAATTCTATGTAGTCTACAATGAGATTAAGTAGTCTTTACTAAGTAGCACTGCCTTCAAATAAATTTTAGGTCGTTATCACTCTCTAATGGCGCAAAAATTCGGCTAGTGTACAATATTGACTACTTTGAGCACTGATAAGCACTACATAAAGTAAAACTGAGGAATGAAAAGTAAAACTAACACACCGGTAAAAACTGACCAACATCCACATTCCCCCTTACAAACTTAGGAAGTGATAGTTTGGTAGAGCGAAATGAAATTCAGCACTTCTTGATGGTGTAGGTAGTCATGGAAAGATCGCATACGGTGAAATAGCAGAGTACAGTAAAGTTTAGACTTATTATGAAAACTGAGTCATGGAATGAATTTGGGAGCGCAGGTGAACCGCACTTTAATTTTGCTTAGTTGAACGTGCTAAATGCTACTGATGGCTTACCTGTGCGCATGTTGGAGTGTCGTGTTCATAAAACTTCCGGCGAAATCATTAAATATTTGTTTGTGCACTACAGGTTCACCATTTATGATTTGTCTGAAAACTAGGTCACTAACAAATTACACAAAATAGCATTTAGTATTTTGTAGTGTAGTAATTATAAAAATGTTTCCCTTACTTATACTGTACTCTTTACAAATGTACTCAGTCACAATGTCCCTGTGCGTGCCTTTGTACGTAATCAATTCCAGCCTTTTCACCAACATTAGTTCGTATTGAATCTGCTCTTCGGTCTTGTGTTTGGTCTCCGGAACGACGAAGTAAACGAACACAACCCCAGCCACACAGAACATGGCATACACCCAATACGTCCCCGATGTGCCAAGCGGCGAGGCGATCATGCTGGCGTAGCTACTTATGACTACGAACACCAACAGCCAATTGGACGCGCAGTCTATGGAGGAGATAATATCTTCGTATGCGCGGGTACCAGCTCTGCCATTATAACCCAGGGGAGAGGCCCGAAGCCCACCTCTACTGTGGTGATGAATGTAGTCAGTACCACAACAGGTACCCAGCCCATTCCATGTATCTGCGCCTGGAACTGGGAGTACAGCGCCATGATACCCAGAAGGATGGAGGCGACAACCATAGATAGCATGAGTAGGGGTCTTCTGCCAGTCAAGTCAATGATATTGCCAGACACGACAGCCGCTGCAAATTGAAGAACCACTGTGATGATTGACGTCAACTTTCTAGTGCAACGACGAGAAGGTTTTTTGAAAGACATACACATTTTGAACGACACAAAGAGTCTATTCCATTAATCTGCTGTAACACCATCAGCCAGAACGCAATGAAAATTTACCTTCACCGACGGTGTCAACCTCGTTTGGCCTGAGGACGCAGATCCCATCAGCTTCTCAGTCGATTCCGATGAAGCAGACGATTCCTCCTCGGTCTTCAGAAATGGCCTGATCTGATCCAGTTCTAGTGTGATACCTTTATTTTCTCCAGGAGCCGCACCTCTTAGCTACCTCAAGGACTTCTCTGCCTTCTTGTCTCTGCCCATCAGTAACCACATTGGCGATTCTGGCATCCAGATGAACTTCAGCACGAACAGCACGAGCAGCACGAGCAGTACGTGCAGACAAACTGGACGCGCTGAGTAAAATAACTATGTAGTTGCCCACGGCGACACACATTACTATGCCCAAACAATTCATGATCTCTAGGCAACTGTAGACAATCCGTGGAACCTGACACCCGATGTTTCTTCGCAGTAGATTAGTATTATGGTGTAACCAACCAACGCTCGCGCTACACAGAGAAGTGGAATCTTGGAACAAATGACTAAGAAAATAATTTAAGATAATGCAATTTCATGTAGCAGTAAACAATCAAGAACATGCTAATGATTGGCTGCACATTTGCAAACAAGTAACGATTCCTGTTCAATGTATAAAAATTTTTCGAAATTACAAATCGCGGCCCAGAAAATACAGAGCCTCAAATTGCGACAGTTTTAAACGTAATAATTTTAATTTCCTACAAGCTAACAGCATCGTCCCATTTATAAAAGTTTTAGATTAATACTATACAGCAGTTAACAAATCACTTACATGGAAGGACATTTTTGCTTCTGGGTTTTCTCGTCAAGCTCTTATGGATAATTAAAAGTACAACTAAACATACTAGCGCACGCCTATTCTTATAGGCAATCAATGAACTTGCGGCACATTCTGACTTCCTTATTCATACTGAAGGGAAAGAACTATTACCTGTGAGCAATAACAACTTGACTTAGATTAAAGCAAAACGAATAAACGATTAGGGCAACACGTGTCTGCAAACCAAGCGTTACTTCCATATTTTGGTAAAGGCCACATGGCTTCAAAAACAATTTGCTGAACATCAGAAAATTAACGGATACTGATTGCTCCACGTGATTCTAGGATCAAATCTAAGAAATTGGTATGAGGAAACAAATGTGATTTTTCCTTGATTACTGCATGTTCTACCAGCATTTCTGAATAGTCGAGATATTTGTATCAGCATGGAAATTCTAGTGGAAGCACAGTCTAAGAGAAGACAGCGGGCCAACCACAACATCCGCCACATTTCCAACACGCGATACTCTCGCCATAGAGTACAATATTAAATAATATATATCTTACAATGGAAGTACCGCAGAATAATATATTCTGTGGCCGTACTGTACAAATTATAATTACCGAGACCTGAGAATGGCCATAGAGTACATACTGTAGTAATTTATACCGGGCAACGAACTAGGCCACAGAGGGTTAACTCATCTTCGGCAGAAAATTTATTTGAAAACTGTTCCATGTTAATAGTATTCAAAGAAAAAAACTTTTACTTTCAGACCACGTCTTCAACAGATAGAATAATTTCCTCGGGGCTGCCAATTGTGGAAATGGGCGTGCTTCTGCGGTAACTTTAAGGTAAGATACTGTATATTCAATTTTACACAATACTATGATGTTCAGCTCTGGATATGTCACAGTGGAGATATCCGTGAGAAGACTGCACGCTAATATAGTACCCTGCACATAGAGGATGCACTTCCATCTAGTTTCTTAAAATATGGGACAACGTTATGTATATTTCCCGCAAAGAGTTCTTGTTTAAATTGCAAAGCAGTAATATTGTATTTCCTGTGAAGAAAAATTTTTCTACCTTATTAAGTTGGTTGTATATAAAAAATACTACTAATACTAACAAAAATTACACGCAGCTATTTTAATGGTTACGCAATTTGCGTTGCCACTACTTCACAGTTTAAACCAACATTCTTAGCACCAAACTTACTTTTCAATGAATTATATTCAAAATATATCTGTTTCTGTAGTTAAAGGTGAGGATATTCAAACTGTGTATTGTGACACGAAGTGTTTCTATAGTTGAAGGTGAGGATATTCAAACTGTGTCTTGCCACGCAAAGTGTTTCTAGAGTTAAGGATGAGGCCTGATACCTGTGTCCGTACGTCCAGGCTTCGGGCGCACTAAATATTTACATCCAATCGACCATCGGGTTCAATAGCCACATTTTTCCTATTTTTAACAGTATGTTACGGTTCCTGTACGCTGTGTGGATAATAGCTTGATAAAAATGTATAATGTAATTGTTAGCTACATATGAAAATAATATATACGTAATAATTTATAATCTGTTAGCTGGTTTTAGTTTCACAAAGACGTTTTAACCAATTAAAATATTCAAATAATTTAATTAAGTCACAAATAAAGTCACGAAATAATATATTTGTAATCTATTATTCGCCTTCAATGTTTGCTGCCTTAACCAACAATTTTATTGAAAAATTAAAACTATAATTTGTCGAAATAAAAAATTGGAAGCAGAAATATTTCAAGGTAATTTTAATGAAAAAAAAAAAAAAAAAAACTTTGAAAAGCAACCTATCTTATTTTAATTCGTTCCAATTTTCACTATATCTGACTAAATTGAATAGAATTGTTCAATTCCTGTGTGTTTATTTAGTAGTTTTATATCAATGTCAGTAATCCGCATCTAAAACAAAAGTTGCATGCAACGCCTGTGCCCGGGTCCGCTGAAATACCACCGTCCTGTCCTCTTACTATTCTTCCTCTAAAATATTGTTATTATTACGGAATATTCTACCTGCAATTAACTATGTGTAAATGGTACCACTAAACACATTGATAGCAAAGATAAATAGTATGTTGGGGGGGGGAGGGGGGAATCTAGAGCAACACGTCTCCTACCAGCGCAGAGACTACAGTTCATCGACGGTAATTATACTATCTTAATTGAAATACATTTCTTTTTATGATCTTTGAAAGAACTGTGCAATGCGAGTGCATGACTGGATTCAGTTTCTTGGATGTACTCCATTGCTAATTGAATGACTGTCAAAGAAAACTAAACAAATAAAAGAAAACCATAATATAAGCAGAGTATGCTTTAGTCAGCAAGATACATACACAACAAGAAATTCCAAAATGGAATCGGGTCAAATAGAAACAAGGAACAAACAGATAAATGAAAATAATAAAATAAACCAAGTAACATGCGACAACGATTAGACGAAACAACAAACACAGTTGATATCAGACACGAACAGAAAAATAATAACAGAACACAACAAGTAGACGAGACAAAACGCAACAGATAACAGACATGTACAGAAAAGACAAACGACACAATGAAGAGACGAAACAAAACACAGTAGTTTTCCAGACAGACAATGTTACGACGTTTCGGGAACTGAAATGTGTTTCCGTCATCAGGTAGACACACAGGGTTCAGGAACACGAGTGCGACTGATGAGAAGACTGCCGCCGTTTCCTCGTGTGCCATCCGAGGCCGTGCTGTCGCGAGACCGAAAGCCGAAGCTTCCATAACTCGCTGGGTGTTTGTAAAATCAAATGCACCCCGACAGTCTAGTTTCAAATCATTGGAACGGCGGCGGGGTGCGTGTAACGGTTTTAGCTGGGCTCCGGACCCGTATTTAAGACTGGATGGGGGTTGTTGCCATTAATAAAATTACGTGTTTGTGTAAACGGCGAGGGAGTTAAGCTCCTCTCCAGCTAGGCTGGAGTGTTAGTGTCGTGATGTCTGTATAGTGAGGTGAGTGTTGTCAGCAAGTGGCTAGCTAAACATCAGTCGCGCTCGTGTTCCTGAACCCTGTGTGACTACCTGATGACGGGAACAGATTCCCCTTCCCGAAACGTCATAACACTGTGTCTGGAAAACTACTGTGTTTTGTTTCGTCTCTTCATTGTGTCGTTTGTCTTTTCTGTATATGTCTGTTATCTGTTGCGTTTTGTCTCGTCTACTTGTGTTCTGTTATTTTTTCTGTTCGTGTCTGATATCTACTGTGTTTGTTGTTTCATCTCATCGTTGTGTCATGTTACTTGGTTTATTTTATTTTATTTGTTATTTTTTATTTATTATCTGTTAGTTCCTTGTTTCTAACTGACCCGATTCCATTTTGGAATTTCTTGTTGTGTTATGTATCTTGCTGACTAAAGCAAACTCTGCTTATATTATGATTTATTTTTGTTTAGTTTTCTTTGACAGTCATTCAATTTGGAATGGAGTACGTCCAAGAAACTGAATCCAGTCATATTCCTTTATGGCTTAAAAATACCCGTGGCCCTTGTGGATTATATAACAGCGACACTGTCCATAAATACAGTACAGTACACATCAGGCAATTGCAGATAAGGAAATACGGCAGTACACACAATTATATGTTATATATGTATATAATACACACGCATGCCGACGCGCTATATGCGACGACCAACTCAAACTCCACATATCTGGTAGCAGTCTGCTATATTGGGTTATTTCATTCTCAGATCTTGCTGCTTAGTGACGACACAGCGTTCTTACCAGTTACTGTCGCATATGAAAAAAAAAAAACTATCTCAAGCAAGTAACCGATCCTCCTACGGAATAACTTTACTTTTATGTTCTACAACTAAAGATTTTGTAACTCATATTCCATGGCTAGTCAAATTATTCCAAGCGAAACTTTTGCTTGTCATATGTTATCACTTTTTCCTGTTTTTATGAACGCCTAGTGCAGTGAAAACAAACGATATACATGTCAGTTTACAATGCGAGACAACATTTGTCTACAATGAAAATACCTTTCCTAACTATTGTTAAAACAATATTTGCACATACTTTTATCTAAAATTTGTTTATGAAAATTACATGATATGTTAGGGTTAATATAACGTGCAGGATTTCACTGTCTATTTCTTTGATTTCAAGGACCAACAGCGTCATTTAAACTGATAAAAGCCAAGAACGTTAGGACAATAAACAAGAAAGCCTCAAATTTCATAACTGTAATCTAGGGAGTAGTGTATTGCTAACAAACTAGCAATAGAGAAAATGTGGATCAATCCCAAAAACCAAGATCTGAATCCTTCAGAATTTTAGCTAAATGTTTAATAATTGTAAAATATCACACGATGATAGCATACAAGGGCATTACACCCCTAAGCCTTATTAAAACTTACAATATTTAAGCATAATTACATGGCTTTTTTACAATTACGGTAGAATACCGAACTTAGTGGCACAACGATAAATGTTGCACTTATTCGGAAGGTCCTGGTTTAGATTCCTGAACCTCAACCTTTCAGAATTTGGTTTACCATTGTTTCATAAATTCTCACCAGTCGATTGCTCAGGTCATGGCCGCTTCATCACCCAGTTATTGTTCTCATGAATTATCGTGTGTACAATTCAAAGACTTCGCTGGTGACAAGACGTAAAGACCAAAATACTTTAAATTTAGGTGCGTGGGCGTACGTCTGGTTAACAGCGAGATCATTACAGGCCGGGAAAACTTGAAATAGGCAGGAACCATACATGCCAGCACTTGCACGAATATCTCAGGACAGTAAAGAAAACCCGAGTTAGGATGGCCAGATTCAGGTATCTAAGCCACGTCCTCGCGAATGAGTGCATCATGTCAAGTGAGCACTATAACACTTGGTTTGATACAATTAAGTCAGAGCTTGATAATTACCTTCCACGGTCACATCAATATATTACTGGCAAACCAGCAATGATGCTTACGTCTCATAAGCTGCATAACAAATGTACTCTGGTTTTGTACAGTAGTACAAAAACTGAAACAATATTCAAAATAAATGCTTAAAAAATTTAGTTTGAGATTTTTTTTATTTGTGAGAAAAATGCGTTTCTGAGCTTCGAACAAAACATTCCAGCATAGATTTAAGTTTCTAACATGAAACAGTTTGGAAATAATACTAGAAATCTAAAGTACTTTCATTGTTAAGTTAGCATTGAGAAAATCTTGGGAGTAAAACATAGTTATTACTAAACACAACAAATCTTATAGCAGGTGAATCACATGCCATATTTCATGTTTAAAGCTTTGGTATAGAACTGTTCACTCATCTGTTGAGAACCTTGCGTATGTAGGCCTACTAATGTTTTGCGCGAAAGCAGATGAAATGGCTTATTAAAAATATAAAGTTATTTATCATTATTTAAAAAATTGCAGATGATTTAAACACATTTACGACATTCAATGCCCTTAACTGTTATTTTACCGCTATTATTATTGACTTAACAATACATAAAATTGAAGGCTTACAGATAATTAAACACTGCAACCGTGTATACATTATATTTAGAACTGAGAGGTAAAACAGAAGCCAACGTACTTTATTCAGATGGTTGCACTAAATCAATTTCGCAATCCTTCGATAGATGAAGTACAAAATTCTCTAATATGAAACTTACCCATCGTGAAGGAGTTTTTTTGTAATTGAATCTTTTTTAAATAAATGTTTTACTGTTATCAAATAAGATACAAATTTCAGACATTTTCTTTGATTATTGTAAGTATAAAATAGTTGAAATGAAATATAGCAATTTAACAACACAATTCAAAATAATTTTTAAATGTTTTTTAGTTAACTACTGCAGGAGATTCGAGAATTTGCATTATTCAGTTGTACTGAGAGTCAATATTTATGGAATCAATCCTATTCGTGAACAAATTAAACTCCATCTTTGTTAAAAATATTCACATTCGTAGCAAAATTATGATTTACATTTTGCAACAGCAAACACTAATAAAAAAACATTAGGTGGTGTAAAGGCCCGTTCACAGTCGGCATGAAAAAAATAAACTTGCACAGAATAACATGCTAAATTATCCGTACACAATCAGAACGAAGTATATTGTTTCGCGACCAATAAGAAAATTATCAATAAGAACCAATTTTTTATTGGATTAAAACTTTCCTGCCAACAGGTCTTATAACGTTTCACATTGTCATTGGCGGGCATGAAAAACTTGGCGTAGAAAACTCACAGATGACCGTCTTCAACGCCATGCCAAGCAAGTTACACCACGTTAAGTCATACCAAGCATTAGTTGTGAACGACACCATTCGTATTACAGATATTCACTTTCTTATGCTATGTTTTTTACTTGCGCCTTTTCAATTGTGAACGGGGCTTGAACCCAGATCAGTAGGACAGATTAGCATGTCATTAAAAATTCCATATAAACATTTCATTTAATACATTTTCACCCACTTCCACAAAATAATTACTGAAATCCCTTGTTTAATCACTGCGACATTCAAGACAAATGTTTAAGCCTGCTGTCCAAATTCAGGGACTATCACAGCTAGGTTCTTCCCAGCAACAAAGCAAGTAGGAGAACATTAAACATAAACAAAATTGAGTCGCCTGATATTTTCAGTGAATCTGCAAAGCTACTACATTAATACTTCCGCAATAACCATTTGAAATGCAGAACTTTATGACATCCGGCATGGCACAAGATGGGGGCAGCAGGACTTTCCATTATATTTTCAGAGAAATAATGATTTAGGTGCCATCGGATTGAGTCATGCTATTTCTACCAAACATCAGTTCGTGCTGAATTTGTTCCCTTGTTTTGTGCTTTGTTTCCGGAACAATAAATAAAACAAAGAAAATTCCAATAAAACAGAATATCGCGTACACGCCGTACGTCATGGGGAGTCCGAGAGAATGAGCCATGTTCGTGTAAGACTTGGTGACAGCGAACACAAGGGAGCAGCTGACCGCATTTCCAATAGATCCAATTATCCTCTTGGCATGCATCGGCGCCAGCTCAGCCATTATGAGCCAAGGAATTGGTCCGAAGCCCACTTCCGCGTTAAATATGTACGCATTGAGTATCACAATTGGCACCCAGCCCTCCCCTTGCAGCTGAGCACTGAAATTGAAGTACAAGCTCATTAAAGTTAGAAAAATGCTAGAGATGGCCATCGAGAGAATCAACAGCGGTCTCCGGCCGGTCAAGTCTACTACGAAGCATGAGGTTATTGCAGCAGCTGCTTGAACGAAGCCTGTAATAATGGACGCCATCCTAGAATCAATAGATACATGGGCATCATCGTAAATTGTCACAGTGTTGAACATCAGTGCATTGTTTCCATTCATCTGTTGAAAGATCATTAAACCGATAACTATGAGCGTCGCTTTCACAGATGGAGTCATGAACGAGCTGCCCAAAGTCTCAGGGGCCACCAGCTTCTCTGTGGACTCTGACGAAGATAATTGATAAATTTTCAGGAATGCCCTCATGTGTTCCATCTCTTCAGTTATGCCTCCGTCTTCTCCGGGAGCTGCTCCTCGAAGCCATCTCAAGGACTTCTCTGCCTCCTTGTCTCTACCTTTCATCAGCAACCACATTGGCGACTCAGGCATCCAGACAAACGTCAGCAAGAAAATCACAGGAAGGGAACAGCAGAAGATGTGGAAATGCAGATAATTCATGTAGCTGCCAGTGATAAACGCCAACTCCACTCCCACGCAAATCATGACTTCGCAGTAGGAGCCAATCGCACCGCGCCACTTCACTTCGGAGATTTCCTCACCATAGATAGGGATGATGGCGTAACACGTTCCGAATGTTGATCCACCCAATATTCGAGCTATATACAGAAGTGGCAGCTTTGAAAAAAAAAAAAAAACAAGTGATACACTGATGGTAAACAATTTCTAATACTAACAACCAAGAACTGCTGCATTAAAGATAAAGCAAAATGGTAAACAGTTTGAAATTGTGTGAATAATATTGAAATAGCTTTAATTTTCGACATGAATTTACTCAGATCAGCGTTTTTTTATCCATGTAAGGAACTGTTGACGTTGTGACTATGCAGCTCCATTATGTTTAAGAGCTATGGTTGCAAATACATATTTGATAATGATGGATTATTTTTGTCAACTGTGCTAACCTGTAGATTTATTAATTTGCTATATGCATTTTTTTTCTCCTACGTTACTAGCGCGGTCTGATTGCATATTTCAGGTAGCTTAGGGCTAAGAAATATGAGAGGTGCCTAAAGTAGTGATAAGATACAAAGGAATCTCATAAATGGACCACTAAAGTTGGCGATAGTTTCGTACTTTATCTGTAGTCCATACTAAGTCAATCCATGTGTTCTATCACTTTCTGCCATGAGGACGCATGAACACAAGTCTTAACTAACATTGGTCAGAATTGCTCACAAATGTTTCAGTAATTTACATTCATGACTTAATTATGTATAGATTTATTGCAGCAATGACTATGTTACGTTGGTTTTCAGGTCCCGTGACTTACGCCTTTGTCATGTGGGGCTTATGTGGGGCTGTGAAAAAAAAATTGAAAAAAATGTTTAAATTTTTTTTTCAAATTTCACTCTGCAAAGTATTTTTTTTTTTCGCAGTTACATAAATGAACTACTTTAATGACTTAATGAAGTGTGATTTATCTATGAATAATTAAGTAGCCTAGTAGGTCTCCTGCCATTTGGGTGTGGTATTCTTCTGTAAAATGTTCTGATCAGAGGTTCTAAGTTTCGGGTCCACTAGTTCATTTATATCTAAGCGTGGAAACTACATCCGCTTGAATTAATGACGGTAGTAATGTTTCGTTCTACAAGTTTAAGAGATTCTCTCAAACTTGTGTAGTTTCCTCCCAGTTTTAACCACTTGATCAGCATATTACGCCATTGCTATAGGCAAGCCGTTTTAAGTATTTCGTATCAATTTTTAAAGTCTATGTTTGGTTAAGTTTCCTACCCGTACATATCGTTCCAAGACTGTCCAAGCAATTTAAGCGGCAGCACTAGTCAGTAGGGTATTCTGAATTTTAGATACCAGTTTGCCTACTAAAATGTATTCGTCTGGAACAGAAGCATAGTAGAAATTTTTGCTCTTTTCATTCCTTGGGTTCTTGGCAAGGAAATCACCTAAGAGAAGTTAGAAATATTTCCCACAAAGATATCTTTATAAAAAATTAAGAGAGCTTTATTTGTGCAGTCCTAGCATGGCAAAGTTACTAGAGAAGTATCTTTCACCAAAGTGGTTTCCAGCCAATTTTTAGGATCGAAGAATCTTCGAGAAGAAAAAAAAATCATCCCTTCGGTATAAGATTATCAATTTAGAATCCAGTGAGGGAGGTAGCCATTGCCAGAAGCTAGTGCAGCAGATTGTAAAACTACGACTGACCTACCTACATGAAAAATATTTGCAGCTTAAACACCTTAACTATACCTCCAAATTGTGCCTTTTCTGTTTTTAAAAAGAAAAAAAAAATACCAACATCTATATTTCGCGTGGTAATACATTATCCTGTGCTCTATAAATGAAAACATCTAAGCTAACCAACAGCTTTAAGGGCGCTGTCTATCGCAATTTTCACAACCATTTTTTATTTTTTATTTGTACCAGATATTTTTTTCTAATTTCAGACATAAAATGTGACTAAATTTGGCTCTTGAAATTTTTTTATCTCTCATTTCGCGCAATGGCTTGTTAAAGTCATAGCTTTGCATGTTTCCGTTTTAACGACTACACTAAAACCAACTGATATACCAAACTCAAAAAAATCACAGTGTATAAAGACATTACATGCTAGAATTATATGCTCATAAATTAAAGAATAAAAATTGAGTTTTAAAAAATTGTTTAAACTAAAAATAAAAATTTAAAAAGTTCAATATTTTTTTAAAATACAAATAATGTTTATTCTTTAATTTTATGAGCATGTCATTGTAGCCTGCAATGTCTTTATCCACTGTGATTTTGAGTTTGGTATATCAGGTGGTTTTAGTATAGTCGTTAAAACGGAAACATGCAAAACATGAATAACAAGCCATTTCGCGAAAACTATGCGAGATAAAAAAAATTACATAAGAGCCAACTTTAGTCACATTTTGTGTCTAAATCAAGAAAAAAAATATCTGGTACAAATACAAAAAATTATGATTATGAAAATTGCGGTAGACCGCTCCCTTAACGATGTTTGTTAAAAGTGATGATGGTTAAACAAAGTTTTCACCTTTGAGAATTTTGGTGAAGCAATTCCCATGGCAGTTAATTTTCCAGGATGTACCGTATCACGTTTGTACATTGAATTTACATTAAGTCATGTTTGACTAGTATTTTACTTTTGTGGCACTAGGCTATTCGTTACCAAAAATGCAATTTTCATGCTGCAATTCAAAATGTTTCAATGTTTAACAAAGCAGTATTTCTTGAAACATTTTCCGAGCAGAATATGTTGAACATTTAATTTTTTTTAAAGTTATTTATAGGGAACTGACAATAGTTTTTTTTATTTTGCGCACAAGCTAGCAGTGCCCAATAGTGTTAAGTTCCCGAGACTTGCTGTTGACCCTAGACTTATTTGACACCTAGAGTGCAACAAGCCAGAGTTTAATTTCCGTCCACTCATTGGGTTATCATACTGCCACCGAGCAGTCAATGTGCAACTGTGTTACCTGCTTCAGTCAACAGATATTCTTGAATGGTCTACAGGTTACTAACCCCGTGAAATAATGCACTGTGTCATGTAAAATTTACATTCCAGATAAGACTTCTCCCAAAAAATACTGCCAAAAATTGAAAGCGTTTCATCTTGACGCTGACCTCCGCTATAACTTTGTGCATTCAGAAAATTAGTATAGGATTCTAATTATATTAACCTGTGTGTGTAGGAGTATCCTCTTTGAAAAATTGAACCCATGGGCTGAAATATATTAACTCTGTACACATACTACATTGTAAGACTTCTTCAGTTCCCATAATATCATAACCATGGCCATTTTATATTTTTGCTGACATTAACTATCCCCTAAAATATGTTTACGAAATGTTATAACTTACTATAAACATACATCAGGAGTTGCCTTGACTTAATTTTTGTTTTGTTTTGAGGCCACACCAAAACAGTGGTGTTTAAACATTATTTGTTAGAATAAGATACCAGAGTTTTCTTTCTGAAAAATTTTATCAATTTCGGCAAATCAATACAAATAATGTGACGAATTTCGCATTAAGATCATCCCGTATATATCATTCGAAATACCTACGCGGAAGTTGAGCAGTAGTACACTATGTACAGCACAGACGGGAAACAGAAGTGCGACATGCGCTGCACAGACGGGAAACAGAAGTGCGACATGCGCTGCACAGACGGGAAACAGAAGTGCGACATGCGCTGCACAGACGGGAAACAGAAGTGCGACATGCGCTGCACAGACGGGAAACAGAAGTGCGACATGCGCTGCACAGAAGGGAAACAGAAGTGCGACATG
>PNEQ01086438.1:0-21916 GCA_003012365.1 Medauroidea extradentata | reverse complement strand
ATGCACAATAGTGAATTTTACATGTTTTTATTTTTTTGCAGGGGGGGGGGGGGCGATTAATTTCAATCTGCCCAGGGTGCCAGGCTTCTAAGCCCGGGGCCTGCGCGTTAGAATGACTAACACAATTAGGTATTTTATTAAATGCAGCATTTTAAAACAAATATATTTACAAATGCCGCCATGTTCTGGTCGCCGCGCTATGTCATGCGCATCTGTCCAATGACAGTGACTTTGCGTTTTGGGCTGATCTTCCTTCTACTGACCTTGGATACCATCAGCTGCGAGTGCAATCAGAGATAAGTATCTCTGAGTGCAATCATGGAAGTACCTCCATGAGTGCAATACATACTTTCTTCCAGAGACTAGCCACCTAGTATGATCGTTGTACGAGCCATTATTGTGATTTGGAAAAGATGTTTGGTGAGAATCTTGGTCTGCTCAGGATTTGCACCATGACAGTTTTTCCATCAGAAAGTTGGAAATACTGAAAGAATTTAATAGAGCCATTGCGGTTTTTGTGGGAAACGTATCCCACCCAGCCACTGTGTCCTGGCAGTCTTCGTCTGGTCCACTGAGAAAGTAGGTGCACATGGGAAGTGTTCATTGTCTCCGTAAGACAATCAATTATGCGACCATTAATTAACTTGGTTTTCAATAGTTTTTCAAATAAAATTTACGGTAACCTTTTTTAATTTGCTAGCCCTAGGTATTGACTTGTGCAGGGTTTAACATTTTTGTCGCCATTTAACTTCCGTCTCTTTACTCCATTGCTGTTTTTGGTGTCCTAGGTCAGCTGCATACGTAGTTGGTCCGGACGAATACGGACCAGGTCATAGTGGTGATGCCTGTTCACGGCATTTTCGGTGAAAAAAAATATATATATATAGCACGGACACCATTGAAACTGTCTGTTACTATTCCATTGCTGAAAGTAGCATAAGTCAGTGCCCAGTGATGTAATTTTTCCTGTTCTACCCAAGTGCGATTCTGTCGTCATGAGTATCCAGATCGTGCGACAGGTGTGGCCCGACTTCCACCGCATTTTTCAGGACTTCTAAAACTCCTCAACAACAGCGCGGTGCCAGGGGTAGCCACATGGACATTGACCCAACCCTGAGTAATTCATGTAAGAACCTTATTGATGTCGGGCTTAATATCCACTCGTCCCTTCCTAGGATGATACCTTGCCCCTGTTTACTTCCAACAAAGCTGTTTTTGTTTTATGGTGATAAACATGATATAATATTTACAATTAATGCCTATAAGTGGTTGGCAAAATTAACTGATGTAATACAAAACTGATAAGTGAACATTGGTTCGTAAAGGGTGTTGTTTGATTTGTTTGTTTGTTTTATTGCATCCTTATGATCTTTTCTGCACATGTTGTATAAAGATATTGGACATGTCATAGAGTTAACAAAATATATAATTATTACATAAAAAACATGATATAAGGTTATACATAACATAAAGTTATACATTTATGTACAAGACTTGAATATGATATATAAATATAATATAATTGTATAGTTTCGTCGTTTTTTAAAATATATCATGGTAAGGTATCCACCTATTTCCTTTTGATATAAAATAATTTTAAAATAAATATCATTTATAAAATTAACTACTATTCACGTTAATATAATTCGTGCTGCGCCCTTCTTCTTAAAAAAATTCGATCTTAGCATTTCCTAACAAAATATGGACGACTATACAAATATGGTATCTCTACATCATTTAATTAATTGTTTCTGATCAAACTGATTGGCGAGTACCATACGGCAATGACATGATGTAGTCTTGTGTTCCGACAATGGTTGTTGTTGGTGACAAAAAACTTTTTAACTGTTGTCAGCGATAAAGCAGCTGCCTTTTTTGTTGTTTTAAATGTAGAAATAATATCACAGCCTGGTGTTTCTTATATGCAATCAAGACAATAATACTCAATATGTGTGGTGTGTCGCCGAAGTTCTACGAGCTTTGTCGTCTTTGTTTATCGTGTGATGGTGTGAAATCATCTATTTTCGATGACGAAGGAATTCAGCGAAACTTTCCACTTAAGATAATGACGTGTTTATCTATATTGGTAAGTTGAGTAACTTAATGTTTGTAGAATATTTGGCATGTAGGTTTCTTGGATAAACTTAATAGACCGTACGTCAAATACGATCTTACAAAGTCTCTCATGTGGAAACAACACACGAGTGTTGTGACATTTCAATAGTGCAGCAGGATGGCTTGTCAGCTTTGTTGTGTTCTACAGTCTCCACTTTTTTATTTATTATTCATGTTTTACTCGAGTTGTTCTTGGTACACGAGCTTTATTGTGGAGACGGAATCGAAAGCATGTTTGCATGATAACTGAAGTAAGTTTGTTTGTTTTATTGCTTCCGTAAGATCTTTTCAATACACAATAGTACAAAGTAAGAGTCTTTAGATCCAGTTTTGTTTATTTTTTTTTAGGTTTCTGAGCGAGATCAACTACCCCCTTTGATATGTCACCGATGCGTTTACAAGTTGGATACACTGTACGACTTCAGGGAAGTATCCAGAAAATCTGATGTGATATTAAAGCAGTATTTAACTTACACGGAACACCTTGCAAATACTCAGGTGAGGAGGTCACAAGTTTGTTTTTTGCTTGATTGGTGGCTCCATGTTTTGTTAGATTGTCAAATATCATTTCATTTTTTGCATCTTGTAGCTTATAGTAGGAACCTACGTAATGCAGAGTATTTGTCAGTATTGTAGTCATAGTATGTAAATCATGAACCAATATAAAAACATTCACACAATTATTACATACAGTAGGCTACAGGGAAAGTTATAGTTGGGGCTACATAATTTTGTCCTAAAGAACACAGATGTGTCAATACTAAAGTAAAATGGATGGAACTTATTTTACTTTTTTATTGCACACAAAAAATAAACCAGTAGGTAATGACAAAACTAACATGGCGACAACATATTGCACTACCAACAATTCCCCTTGTACACGGCTATAGGTAGGGACTGGAACATTTCGCGAATTCAACGTTCTGTAGGCTAGAATCCATTGTACTATGCGTACTCAAGGCCTGTATATTCGGTCACTGTCTGTTGTTCCACTGAGTAGCAGCTAGTGGACAAACAGTCAGGGCTTGAGTATGTATAGTACAATAGATTCTAGCCTACAGGTAATTGAAATCGCGAAATTTTCCAGTCCCTAGCTATAGGGATCTTGGACAGGGATGTGTAAAATCTGATATTTCCTCATGGGATTGCAAAGTAACAAAGCGCAGATATGGGTTCAATATTACACTTTGATACAATTGTACTGGGATCAAATAGTAAATATATAACTCATCCACTCTTTGTTACTTTCATTTGTTTACTTTGCTGTACCAGATAAAACAAGTACGTACCTATGTTTTCATGATTTCTTTGACTATAAATTCACCTTTGTTTATCTTTTTATTGATAGGCCTTTCGCTAAGTAATAAAGAGCAGGTGGGTTTTATTTTGCTTTTTGGTACCAATATAATGAAATTGAATAGTAAAATTAACTTATCTGCTCTTTGTTACGTTGTGATACAGTTTTCAAATAGGCCTAACACATTTTTGCATACATGTCGACATGACAATTACCTGACATCACAATAACATTTTATAAAATAAATACAACACAAAATAGAATCGATCTGAATGACGAACCTACCAACAGTGATGTTCATTCCTGTCCTTTCCAGAAGTGCTATTATTACAAAATTGGATGCTGCACATAGTATTGTTCAGTTACATCATCAGAAACTATATGTGACACAAAAGTTAATATGATTACAGTTCAAACAGCTGAACGCTGAATTCTAACCAGCGCTGAAGACCTCAATGTTAAGCGTTGACCAAAATCTCTCACTCACTCACTGAATTCTAATCAGCACTTCACTAATTTGCATGGTACTATTTCATGTAGCAATACTACAGTTTCCAGCAATCTAGATCGCTAACTGGCAAATCTGCAAGCATTCCCGACCTAACAAAGCAGTCGTCGGTGACAGTTACAATTGTCTTCCATTATTTCATTTCCTATTACATACGTTAACACGTTCTTAAATAATCATATCACACCAAAATAAACTTATCACTGTAAAGTTACAGTTAACGCTTAAATTTCCACTTTTAAAAATAATATACACATTCCGTGTACACAGTTTCAAACAACACCTGTTGGAAAAATTTTTGCCAGTGGTGCCAATTAAAATTAGTTAACATTACTCAACAATACTTGCAGGTAACACAGACGTCATCATAGATGTAAACATATATTATGCTTTACGATTGAGTAAAAAGAAGCACCCAAACTTTATATTAGTTATTTGGAGACTGTGCTAGTGTTTAAGAAGTAGATTACAGTTAATGCCATTTTGAATTTGTCACAATAGAATTTATATTTAAGTGGGATATTTAATATGGTGTATGGTATAGTTTATTGCATTCATTAGATCTTTTTGTGTACATTTTTGTTTTATGTTGGTTATCTTGCTACTATTTTTCTATATGCTGGAGAAATGGAATGAAACAAAGCTGTACGTCTGTCATCAACTTTTACATTGTCATGGTTGAGTGAACTGCAAGAAATGTATCTTGAATAAACTTGCCAAATTACTGGACTCTGGTTCCGGTCATATTTGTTTTGTTGTTTGTACACTACAGCTTTTATATTGTACTTACCTATATCAGTCAAAAGATAGCCCCTTTGAACTAAATTTGAAGTACTCACGCGTAGTAGTATTGGCAACAAGTGTGTGAGCTGACTATTTCTCTGTGTCTGGCGTCGCACGCAGTTGGCATCAGTGTTGCTACACTCTGTCCACAATTATAGTTTTTCTGACAAGTGGAAGAGAGTTGAATGGCCCTTTAACAGTGAGGTCTTGAGAGCCTACGAGGGTGAAATGAGATGATGAGGCAGCACAAACGACCTTGCTGAGCCTGGTTTTGAACTGTTGACATCTTGCACTTCGTACTATTTTTATCTCACTCAGGCCCCGGGATAGCTACAAGTAATTCTGCGTAGGCCGTTGTTCCAGGCGCAACCAGCAGTTAATGACAAGTTGAGCTTTTTAAATGAGAATAACATTTACGAGATGATGTGAAAGATTTTGAAGTCCGCAGCACAAAAACTGTCTTAAACATGCAAAGACAGTGACAGAGAAGAAGAATTAGTTCAAGAAGTAGATCGTTTTAAACACAACGCAGTGGCAGCTGACACTATGAACGTACGTGAAGCTCATCTATTTATTTAATTTATTTTCATTACAGTTCCTAAGAGCCATAGACTACATATAACTTAATGGCTCATAATGTGAAGCAGCAAAGTCAATTCATGAAAGGGGAAACAGGAAATGACCTAGCTAGTGGAGAGGTCAGTTGAGAGAGTCTTGAAGGGTTTGTTGAACAAGTTGGAGATATTTCCAGCAGCAAGGGTATGGTTGTGGTTAGTGGGATGCTGGTCAGGCCGGGGGTAAACTATGTAGAGAGATCTGGGGATGACTTTCATAGATAGCAGGAAGTGTAGGAAGAGATAGGGTGCACTTGACAGAACAAGGACAGAGGAGTTTAAGGCAGGGAGACAGCTGGTTGTTTAGAGAGGGTCAGAGTTGAGCAGGAGGGATAGAAATAGCAATCACTGGGAGGCTGGTGTAATGATTGGAGCAGAGCAAACTGGAGATAGCAGTAGGGAAGGAGAGCTGCTGCAAACAAAGCAGAATTAAACCCCAAGGTAATGCAATAACTATGATGGTTGTAAACTGTCGGAGAGTGTATGGTATATTTAATGCTTTGTGATGTAAGGTTGAAAGATACGGGGCAGATGTAGTAGTAGCGGTGGAGTGTTGGTTGAGAAGGCAGGTGTTAGACAGTGAGTATAGGTAGGATAAATGTATAATCTTCAGAAGAGATAGTGAAGGAAGGTGGGGAGGAATAATGGTGTGTGTAAGGGATGGGTTAGAAGGGCTGGTGGAATGAATTAATGAAGAATAGGAAGTGATGTATGTCCTGGCAGCATACATGCCACCAGGACAATGGTGGGACACAATTTGAGTTGATAAAGGACAGAATCGATAAGTACAGGCAGAGGGTTGTTGTGGCACGGGACCTGTATATGCCAGGTGTACAGTGGATTGAGAGAGCAGAAGGGACGAGAGCAGCGCAGTTAGTGAACAGAGGCTACTAGATAGAATGAAGAAGAGGAGTACGTACTAGACTGTGGAATTTGTTTACAAGTCTATATAATAACTGCACAAAATGTTACTTACCACAACAGTCATCATTGTAAAAATTTTTATTTATCAAGTTTTTTTTGTATGAATATCTTTATTATTTTAATATTTTAATAATATTACAGTAGTATGTACTATTTTCGTATTAAATACAGTACTTATAATAATATAATTTAAAGTGGTCAAAAATGGGATGAATTTCATTAAATTTGTTCACCAAATAAGAGTGAGCCTACTTTGGTCTAGTATTAGCCCCTGGTGTATATTGCGAGTAACCCAACCCGACGACACCCGGAACTCAGCACTCTGGAGTAAGGTTGGTCACAAGCAACAGTCTGCAGTAGCGACCAGTTGCCTGACCTTGGAGAAAGTTACCAGATAAGTTACGACAACTTCACAGTTGTTCAGGACAATGAAAGAGGAAGACGTGAGAGACCAGCACTGAAAGAAAACGTTCGTTCAACAAACAAAAACAAACTCCAGTCTGATTGGTGTACGTGCGTCAAAACCGTTGTGAATAGCAGCTAAAAGTTTTCCCAGCACAAAAATTACTTTCCTTTACTCTTTTTGAGCTGTCATTTACTGAGATAAGCAGTGTTTGTGGGTGACACATTAAATCAATGGAACATGGATTCCACTAACTAGCTTGAGAGTATCACCTTCAGCCACATAGATGGCATTCAGTTACAGTGCTTTACAACTTATTGTTTTCTGATACTTTCGGAGGTGTCCATATAATTTTATTAGTGGTGTAAAGCCAGGTGCATGTTTCTGTCTTTTTGTTTATCAGATTAAATTGGTATTTTTTCATGACTATCTGTAAAATCCATTGTTCTGTATTTAGAGCTTGCGGTATTTTTAAATTTTTTTAGAAATGTAGTTTGCAGCATGTGTTCTTTCCTTTTATATGTAATGCTGTACTGCATGTTAAGGGCGTGGTCTACCACAATTTTCATCACCATTTTTTAATTTTTTATTTGTACCAGATATTTTTTTTCTTATTTTAGACACAAAACGTGACTAAATTTGGCTATTATGAAATTTTTTTATCTCTCATAGTTTTTGCGTAATGGCTTGTTAGTCATATTTTGCATGTTTCCGTTTTAACGACTACACTAAAACCAACTAGTATACCAAACTCAAAAAAATCACAGTGGATAAATACATTGCAGGCTACAATGACATGCTCATGAAATTAAAGAATAAAAATTATTTGAATTAAAAAAAAAAATGCTGAAACTAAAAATAAAAATTTAAAAAATTCAATATTTTTTCAAAATACAAATAATTTTTATTCTTTAATTTTATGAGCATGTCATTGTAGCCTGCTATGTCTTTATCCACTGTGATTTTTTTAGTTAGGCATATCAGTTGGTTTTAGTGTAGTCGTTAAAACGGAAACATGCAAAATACGACTTTAACAAGCCCTTACGCGAAAACTATGAGAGATAAAGAAATTTCATACGAGCCAAATTTAGTCATATTTTGTATCTAAAATAATAAAATAAATATCTGGTACAAATACAGAATAAAATAATGATGATGAAAATTGCGGTAGACCGCGCCCTTAAGTAGTTTCACCAGAGGAGGAATAATCACATCTAACTACAACACATTTCAAGCACAGCTGGCTAGGCCTCTTAAAGATGCTGCATTCGTTGGAGTTACAGCGTGAGCCAGGATATGAATCTGTATCTTATGTACATATTTGGTGCATCTCATCCAGTCAGCGAAATGTCCAGAGGGTCTATCATATAGCTTCACACCGTCTAGTCTGTATTGTCACCTGTCATCTTCTTTACATGACTCTCGGAATGCTTGACTACACTGCAGGAAGTGCTCTGAAAACTTTATACATACATCTTACCAATGAAATGTTCTTAGTTTCCACTGTGTGTTTTAAATTTTAGGCTTATGAACCATATTTGTTGCTTTTTGGAATGCTGATTAAATGTAACAAATTAATTAGTCTCTAGTGCGCACATCTGTAGTAAAAGTGTTAGTATACTCCACTTACAAGAGACAGCAGCAGGGTACTATGTTCGTGTACCTACGGCCACAAGTTAGCAGCACTCATGCTTTGATATATTTGTTGTTTGCGTTGCCAGTAAAAGTTCATATTTATAGAGCTATAATTTACAATAACACATTACATAAGGGTATATAACATAATGTATACCTCTCTTCTTCCAAAAGACATTTGCATTGAACTTGTTCTCAAACGAGTATTGTAGAACGCAACTTAAAAATGTCAGCCATTCTCATGGGCTTTGTCTCGTGACAACACCCTAGGATATGATCTTTGAAAGAATTGTACGGGAATGCATGACTGGATGTAGTTGCTTAGACAGACTCCATTGTGTATTATATGGCTGTCAAAGAAAGCAGAGTATGCTTCAGTCAACAGGATATGTGCACAACGTAAAATTTGATAAATGGAATCCAGTCAAATAAAACAAGGACAAATAGGTAATAAATGAAAATTATAAAAATATAATATCAAAAGAAACCCGAAATACCTCCGAAGCAGACAACCCAAATTTGAGGTCTGCTTTGGCAGATAGACCAGAAAAAATGTATAACCCACAAAATAAAATATAACCAAAATACGACACACCAGTGAGGCGAAACATAACCCGTATTATATCAGATACGAACAGAAAACAACATGCGACAACGATGAGACAAAACAAAAACTCAGTACGTGTAAGACACAAACAGAAAAACAACAAACGACACAATGATGGGACGAAACAAAACAGTAGTTTTCTAGACAGACAGTAGAACAACGTTTTGGGAACTGGAATGTGTTCCCGTCATAAGGTAGAGACACAGGGTTCAGGAACACGAGTGTGACTGATGATCAGCTTATTTATGTTTCTTTTCCCATTATCTTTAGTTTTCTTTGACAGTCACCTACTTGGCAGTGGAGTATGTCCAAGAAACTCAATCCAGTCAACACCCTAGGACCCGATCTTTATATGAAGAGAGTCACGAGGCTTTTGAAAGACCTTCTCGGCACCATTTTTCATTTCTCATTGTGAAGATAGTTACTCAGGAACTGTCTTTGTATAATGAAAGCATTGCAGAATATGCCTCGTGTACATTCCTAGCCTTGGTTCATCGAGGTTCAAGTGCGGGAAGCATCCGTAATAGACAACTGTATTACTACAGACTGGATTACTATACACAGAAGATTCACCTACCTCCACAACACTCATTGCAAACAACTTTCCAACAAAAGATTCACTTTCTTGCTTTGTTGGAGTAGCACATGTCTAAGTACTCCAGATGATTAGCATACACAAACAGTTAACTGCAGATTACCAAAATGTGCGAGAGCTTCATACTATATCTGTCACAATTGCAGGCAATGTTTCAATCCACAACTATCTCACGATACACTTCATTGGCATGGCTAATCAGCCCGAGCATTAGCTATCATTTTTCCAGTAACTTACCTAGTATAAAAGGCCCACCATGTGCTATGCATCAATACACTAAGCGCCTGTTTAAAGTTATCAGTTAAACATGCTGTATGTTTTCTGGATTTGAAACAGTTTTTCAAAATATATATTAGTTCAATAAATCTAATATTCATTATCATATAAGATAGGAATAAAATACTCTTTATAAGGCAGTTTAAAAAGCAGAAAAATATGTTGTAACATAGTATCAACTGTCGCTTAGTCTATTGATGCGTAACACCGTCCCATTATCCTGAATCAACTTTGAAGTCCTTTGTTGGAGGTGTCCTTGGAGGCTAAAATACTGAACTTTTTCCAAATCGAAGACGTTTGATCTGTTAATGAGCACCAGATATTGGCGCTCTGAGAGGAATTCAAACTAAACTCACACACCAAAAGCATTGCTTTACATTCAAGCGTCCACACTGTGCAAAATTATCTAATCTGCTTCAACTGTATTGATTAATTTTAAGTGAGCTATAAAGATAATATAACATTCAAACAAGGGTCTACACCAGATAAGATCTGAGATGGTGACGTTGATAAAACAGGGAGACAGTTTCTTCAAACTTGCCAGAGATATTAGAATAGCTGAAGGCTCATCATCATTGTACTTTCAACTGTCGATTATGAGTGAGCATATTATCCGCTTTACGGTTTGTCCGCAGCACCTTAAAAATAATTTATAAACATTTGTACAGGAAAACTTTTAATTTCTCAAGACGAGAGAGTACATCAGTTTTACGACATAGCTAGCAGTGAAGTAGAAGCATTGTAGTGTTAATTTAATGAGGCTCAGTTTTAACTGACGAGCTACTGCTACTTTGTTCGTGAGACATGTGTAAGTGTAGCGGGGACCGCCTGCTCCAGAGCCTTAAGAGTGTGCAGTAGATAAATAAACGCTGAAAACATCAATTGACTTCTACGCTAACTTCGAAGCCAACATGGATAAAATACTCAATATCAGTCCTAGATAATGGTATTTGCCAACTTTATGAGTAAATATTTATCCAAAATTACTCGATCTCTTGCTCCGCAGTTGAATGCACGAGGTTCCGGCACCAGAGATTGTGCTTCAGAAGTTCGTAAGACTGGAAACAATTTTGCTTAAAACTTTGGCTAAAACTATTGTCTAGGATTGCTGTTGTTTAATTTTGGCAAATTGGCTTCAAGAAACGTACAGTTATAGATTAATGCTTTTAGCGTTGAATTATGTACCACACCCTCTTAAGGAGAGGTAGGATTGGGAGTAGATGTTAGGGGAAGTTCATTGAAAACTTTAATTGTTTTAATAATTTTTATATTTGTACGAGGTATGGTTTGTTTTGTAGACATATATTGTGACTATGTCATGGTTTTTTATGTTGTGCCAAATCCACATTTTCATAAAACACTGTTATGCTTTAAAGAAAGTGCAACTGACTTACATAATTGAAAAAAAAATTTACACTGAATAGTGATGTTGTAGGCTAAGAGGACTCCTATATTAAATCTAAATAAATAAATAAAATATAGTTGTATTTTAAAAAATGTCAACTAAATAAAATTTTAAAACAATTCTAGAATTTTTGAAAAACGTAGAATTATTTTATTTGTTGTGTTTATATAGAAGACCTTGTAGCCTGCAAATCGGTATTCAGTCCAGATTTATTCTTCTTTATAGCATAAAACAGTATTATAGAAATTTGGACTTTGACATGTCATTATAAAAAACTGTGTAAGGCTAAACAATTTTCATTCCAGTAAAAAAATACAATGTATGTCAACAAAATAAATAGTTTCTTCACACAAATACATAAATTTTTAAAATGATAAAAATGTTTGGTCGGGAACCCCGCTAGGTAGGTTAGACGTCTTTTTCCTGGACAAGTCATCTTTTGGTATAATGTCTGATCCTGGTAGGGGGCGGAAAGTGGAGGGGGAATATTTCTTTTAAATATATATAGGCCTATGTTCTCTTTCTTAGACAGTTTGTAGCAGTCAAGAGCACAGAGTTCAAGTGTTGTTCAAACGATGTTGTGTCCTGCTGTACCATGTTTGCTCCAGACAACTATTACATAATATAAATACTTCTCTGGGTTGATAGTTTGTACAAAGGCCATGTATTTTTGCATGAGTAGATGGTGATAGTGTAGGTAGAGTTGACAACTTAAAGAGTTGTAATTGTCTAAATTACCTTGAATGATTAAAGTCACGAGACGAGAAGTTAATTTATTGTAATTCAGTATAACATTTTGGAAATGCAATTTTTTACTTGTGAAATGAAAAATAATGCCTATTACACTTATTTTTCATTAAATGTAAAGTTCTGTCTTTAGATGTTAGTAGCCCTCATTCAAGTAAGATGGGAATTGTCTGGTAGTGAGACAGAATTTTTCAATAGAAGGGCGGGGGTAAACGAAATTCATGGGGCCATGTACCGGAATTTTTAAATTTTTTATTTGTTATTAAATTGTCTCTGCGAGTCATGACTTGTCTAAAACAGGCAGTTCATTTAGAACTGGATCATAGTTTACAACACTATCATTTTACATAACAATTTTTGTCATAAGCTTGCCGTATCAAAACACAGTACCGGTAGTTTATCTGATGATATTAATTTGTAACCCATTAATTAGTTCTTGTAACAAGAGCGACATTGTTTGTTATCTTGACAGTTATATTCTTTAAAAGAACTGAGGGAAAACCGGCCCAATTTAGTGACAGAAAATAACTTTGGTAAATGTTTAGTTAAATCACTAGATATGTGTAGAAGATACCAATTTTTAGACATGTTTATGAGAACATTTGGTCACCTGGCAGTGTTTTGAAGTCACCAGCTCTGGTGACAAAAACACCAAGCAAGTTGTCAGCTATGGCGCTGCGAGTCACGCAGCCCGTGTTGCGAGATACAGGATGTTGTGTGAGAGGCGGCTACGGCGGCCGGCGTGGTTTACTAAGGAAGCTGATAGCCCAGTCTACGTGTCTCGTCTCGCTGATATGGCTGGAGAGAGAGAGAGCGAGATAGATAGATAGATAGCCCGCCAGTATCTGTTACTCGCTGACCTTGGAAGTGCCGTGTGCGACGTGTAAGGGAAATACGTTCACACTTGCAAGAAGGAGTGGGAAGGGGTGTGGAGGGAGGAAGAGCACAGACAAGGCGCTGCTACAGAATGTAAACGCCCTAGGTGGATGTCTACATGGACATACCTAGAAGTAGTTTTTGTACGGAGTTTTAAACTACCACCTTGCTGACGATATTAATAACTATCTAGGTTTGACATTCCTGAATAATGATGTATTAGCAAATGCCATTGTTTTTATTTTTATTGTTACTGTTATTACTGCATTTTTGTAAAATGTTGTGCAGTGTTAAAATACAGTTCGTGCAAAATAATAATGATGTTTCACGGACATTTTCATGCCCTTAAAGTCAACCTTCGGGGATACACCCATTTTTCCAAGGATTGTTATTTTGTTTGCTAATAATTTTCCATGTATTGATAACATTTTACAGGCTTTATAAATACTTCTCAATACAGTTGAACAGCTTTTGTGTAGTTGCATGGTACAAGGAAGTTTTGTGTGTGTGTTTGGCTCTGGAGGAGGGGGGGGGGGAGAACTGTTTGTGAGTACACTTCATGCCAACTTCGTCAATTTCAACTTTCTTCCTTTCCTTAGGAAAATTAGTTCTGTGTTTTCAAGGACAAACTTTTCATCACTCATTCTTTGTAAATGTTTCAGCTAGTCATTCTTCTTCCTTGCAACATGTTATGCTTTCTTAATTTTTTTTTATTTCAGTTTAATTCAAGTTTGTTCTTGCCCCCCCCCCTCTTCCCTTCTAGACACTCAATTATTATATGTCGCAAATAGTGAGATTCTCAGGACGGAGGAAAACTTGTTATATATGTACACACACACACACACACACATGAAGGGCGATACAGTGTTGCCAGATTCTGCAAACAGAGAAAGCAACAATTGTATCATTCATTACAAATATTTTTGTATTCATGTAGTTACATTTTACAACATAAAAGTATAGGGTGCCCACAAATTATCACAACAATTTCAACTGTAAATAAAAAATTAACGAAAGGTGATAGAAGCATGTTATTTTCATGTGAAGGAATATCTCCGAAAGTTGACATACAATTTTTTTTTTTGTTTCTCAATGTTAACATATTTAATTTTGATGTGATCTATCGATAAGATAGGGCACCTCCCCACTGGGGTTTGGCTGTGTGAGACTTCCTAAACCAGCAGTTTCGTGAACCTTGGATTGGCAGAGACGACCCAGTTCCTTGGCCTCCTCATCTTCTAGACTGATTACTGCATAAATATGTTAACAGCTCAAATGTGATACCTGCATCATACTGCAAAGTAAATAGAATTTTTTCTGTATAATTGTGACTCAGAATTTTAAAAAAATGTGAATAATCATGTTCAACGAGGCAATTGATGCAGAGCCTTAAAAGAGGGTGGTGCACATCAAGTACGTATTAGGTATAAAATAAGCTAGCTGGATGTGTTTATATAAGGGTGATGCGAGCGTGAGAGTGAGTGTTAGTATTGTGCGGCAGGAGCAAGGCAAGAAGGAAGCACTGTCGCCAGCTCCCACCATCAACAGAGAGGAGGGAGGGGATACGGAGGCCAGGAACAAGGACCTGGGAGCCATGGAGCGAGAGATGCAGGAGATGGCTGCCACGGAGGCTCTCGAGCTCAGGCTGAAGAAGGAACCTGAAGATGACGACGATGACGAGCTGTGTAACGGCGTGGTCAAGGACGAGGAGAGGGACGATGCCACTCCAGACACCAACGACAGAGCAGGTAAGTGTGCTATCACAGCGAGTATGGGTCGTATCGGACAACCAGTGTGTGCCTTGGTATTATTGTAACTCTTCACTAGTAAGCCAGCATTGCAGAGTTACATTTATTAATTTGTGTCGTGGATTGAGTACAGTTTCTCGTTAGTGACAGTAGTTTTTTGTGAAAAGATTTTTGCTTCCATTTCTTCCTATTTTTTTTTTCCTTTACGCTCCAGAATCCAGATGTATGTCGTCGAAAACAATTTAAAGTATGGAACAAGTCAATCAATATAAAATCAATTGTTTAGTGAAGTACATTACAATTACATTAAATCTTATGTTTTTGGTTTTAGTAACACTATTTTACATATTTAACAAAAAATTATACCGTACAGTTATCATACACATACATGTACAGTAATACCACTGTAGAACAGCAAAACATTGTATGCTATGTAAGTTACATACATCTCAAATAATAAGTTAATACAGTGAAGTTCAGATCAATTTATATATTCACAAAGACATATTACAAAGATTAAAATACAGTATTTGTTCAAGAATAAAAAAATTGTTTAATTGCATAATTGAAGATTTTTTTTTTTTGTGTAAGAAACTTAAGATTTTTAAATTATTGTGGTAATGATTAAACATTTTTATAGATATTGCATACAAGTTCTTTTGAAAGAGTGAAAGTGTAGTTGTTGGGACACTTTATGTGAACGTCTGCAATCTCGTTGTCAACAACTGAATGTTTCTAACAATTTGTATCTTCAGTTTTTATCAGCTTATCACAGACGAGTGGTGTCACAGTAACCTTGTTATGATTGGCTGGCACAGGTAAATATTAATGTACGTATGAGTTTCCCATTTAGGAAAGGTCTAGTGTTGTTTCCACGGTAACTGAATGGCCATGTTTCTGCAGCTGTGAGCATTGTGAACTAAGTACGAATGTAGTATCATAAAGCTGCAGCTACCGGCTTGGCTGTTTATCACTATGACTGGTCTGTGACACTTCACATGTATCGTCAGCAGGGTGTGGTGTTGTCTCTCTCTCTCTCTCTCTCTCTCTGTGCGTGTATGTTGGGGAAGGGGGGGGAGAGCAATAGAGAGACAGCAGTGGCATAGTCGTCATGGCACTCACCTCCCAGCAATGTGGTCCAGGTTTCTGTTCCTGGCCAGATCTGTTCTGATTTTTTCACATTTGGGCTACAACATTACGGACGTTGCCATTGGTTTACTGGTACTCTTCCCCTTCCCATTACATTTAGTGGATTCTTCGTGCTAGGACTTCATTCTTTATCGTTCTTCAAGATTCACAGATGCCAGAGTAACGTTGGTATGGAAGTCTGTCAGAGCTGAGATATGATTCCTTGTCTTCTGGCAGTCTTTCCACACTATTTATTTATTTAGGTGAGAAGGACGATGTGGAGGAAGAGGAGGAGGGCATGGAGGAACAGTCGGAGGGGTCGGATTACGAGGACTACGAGGGCAGAGGGCTGGACATGTCGGTGGACTCGCGCAAGACAGACGACGGCCTCAATAAGGAGCAGCTGGAGGAAGACATTGAAGAGGTGCAAGCGGACGACAGGAGTGCCCCACCGACTGACGAGGACAGCGACTGTGGCTCGGAGTCGCGTGTCGAGGAGGGCAGCTTGCCAGAGTGGCACGTCACCATGGGGTACGTGCTCATGCCTGCCGTGCTAGCTGGCCAATTATTTGCCTGCTACAAGTCTAGGTTCAGTTATAAAAATGACAGTACTGCTAAGTCAAAACATTTCAAAATGAGGCAAACTAATCATTAGAATCTGTACTCTTTTGCTACAATTTTAGTAGCAAATTGTTTGTTCATAACGTAGTTTTTTTTTTTTTATTTTTATTGGTAGTTTCAATGCATTAAAACAAATTTTTGAATGCTATGCTCTATGTTGCAGTAGTTCTGTTAGCACTGTAAAACAGGTCGTGTGGAAGGCATTTTAGGTTTCTGACAACTATAAATAACACTACAGTATTTGCTGGCATTAAGTACAGTATTTTTAAGTATAAACAATGCAATAATGAAACGACTCATGAGCAAGACAAGTGAGGACACCTTGGAATTCAGCACTAGTTATTAGTAGGGGTGTGTTAAGCAGTCATTTTTTGCTTCGAAGCCGAGTCAAAGTTGAAAATTTTACTGTTTCCTGCATTGCAAGTAATGTTTGCTGTGCCATTGTACCACTTCCACGTGATTAAAATGTGGCTTTATATAGATCTGGACGATCTGTTTTCAGGTTATTATGTAATGTGTTTGTTGTGCCAGAAAAGTAAAACAGAATACATATTATACTGTATTATATTTTGCAATGGAAAGAAAATATAAAGTATAATTTTGTATTCAATTTATACTTTATTACTTTAATGTAAACAAAGAAAAGGTAGGAAACTGTCGCTAGACTACTAATTACAAAAAACTAGACAGAGGTGCACAAGTATTTACAGAAACAGTATTTGCAGGTTGGAGAACACATTAAACACAGATGGACAAGACATTTTTGCGCGGTCTCAACGTTTTTGCTGGCCAGGCCAGGTTCCTCGGGTGGCGAGTGATTACCTGAATTTTTAAGCATTTTTTAAACTCTGCTTCTGATTTAAGCGAAACGTTTAAATGAAGCCAGACATTGCTTTTTTTACAGCATAAAAGTGGTTTTTTCATCTCGGGAGTATAAAAGTGATTGTTACTTCTCAGGAGCATAAAAGTGGTTGTTTCACCTGAGAAGCATAAAAGTGGCTGTGTTGTCTCGAGAGCATAAAAGTGGCTGTATTTACTCAGGAGCATAAAAGTTGCTGTATTTACTTGGGAGCATAAAAATGGTCGTATTGTCTCGATAGCATAAAAGTGGTTGTATTGTCTCGATAGCATAAATGTGGTTGTTTTGCAAACTTCTAGGCTTCAAACCATTCTCTAAGCAAATATTTGGTACCTTAATATTAAATTTGACTTTGGATTTTTAAAGCTTTGCACACCCATAGTTACTAGCCTCTCTAAGGCTATATTTTTATTTCCTGTGTGTTGTGTTTAGTAACAAAAATATTTTACAGAACATAAATAAATTGCCCTGAAAAAGTTAGGGCTGTAGAAATCATATATTAAAATTTCTTTGCTTGTTGCACATTTCTAAGCTTATGTAAAATTTAGGGGTCTCTTAAATAATGTGTGTGAAACATCTGCTTAGTTAAAAAAATGCTTTAATTTAAACTGTGCATACTTACTTAATAACATCACATCGTGGAACCATGTGGCATATGAATAAAAGTTGGTTCTGTGCACACATGGTGCTCTAATTGGAAATGTAACTACTGTGTCGTCTGTGTACTTTCACAAAACTTGGGTGAGAGCAAAATATATTCCCTACTGTATTTGTTTTACATTGTTTTGAAATTAACTACGCAAGTGGATAGAGGTACTACGTAGCATTCATATTGAGGCACCCTGAATGTAGAATTTTGCACCAAAGAGTGTGTTTCGTACGAGATTGAAAAGTCATGTTTGTGTCTGATTATTGTGTGTGTGTGTGTCTCTGTCTGTCTGTGAAACCCCTTATTTACACTTTCTAGGGGGACAGGGCGAAAAATTGTAAATAGCGGGAAAGTGTAAATGAAGGGAAATCTCAAAAAAAAAAAAAAAAAAAAAAAAACATTCAGCTTTCCTTATTTAGTACTTTTGTTTTCATGTTGCTTAAAAAACTCTCTACAGGTAAAATCAAAGTGATAGTATTCATGCAAGCTATGTATTTATCATATTTTGTCACATAAAATTTGGTACAGTGTAAGTTACCAATATCGGAATTGAATATACTGTTACAGGAAGATTTATGGCACATGCTTATACCAAGAGAACATCTTAAAATGTTAGATCTGATTTTTTTTTATCTTTGGTAAATACTGTTCCACATTTTACGATTTTTTTGCAAATGCTATCATGAATTTAGACAAAAATGGTAAGCATTTGAATAGGAATGTACAGGTCTTCATTATTCAGATCAACACATGTTCCCACGAACTCATCACACTTCTCCATTATTACAGTATCTGTTTTTGTTTTATCGACAATGTCAGCTATTTTTTTTGATTACATTACCGTTTTATAACCATCTAAAACACGCTGCACTAAAATGGAAATGATTTAAAACACAACTGTTTGTAATAAACATTTTCAAACACGTTTTGAAAATTTTAGGTTAAAGATACCATTATTTGCGCTTACAAAGACAAACAAATTTACGTGAAGAGATGAATGTTGCCAACGTGAATATATCTATCGATAGTGTCCGAGACAATCGATAGCTCTAGCGGCAGCAGCGGTTTTTTGCCGCCATCTTGAATTTATTGTGCAGTGAGCGCTAGCATTACACGCGATCACGGTCATTCTCCTATGGCTTTGCACGTGATCACCAACCTGTTGTGCTGTTTCTTCTTTGTTCTATTTCCAAACCAGTTTAGATGTCCTTTCTTTGTCATCTATGACTTTGAAATCGTGTTTTTATTATCTTTGGATGGCGAAAATGTGGGCGAAAAACGTAAACAGCGGGAAAAATAAAATTTTGATATGATGTGCCGGAAAATGTAACATTGCACTAAATGGCAGACAAACGGGACCTAATGAAGAAAAAAAGTGCAATTCGTGGGAAAACGTAAATAACGGTAACGTAAATACGAGGTTTCACTGTGTGTATGTATATATATATATATATATATATATTATTTTTCTTTTTTTCCCAGTTTCTCGAGTTCCAAAATTTGTGTGTGGGTTATTTTTGCTTTCTAACAAACAGAAATATATAAGTTAAATATTTATTTCAGTATAAAATGATTTTCGCTTGTTCTTCTGTTGCTAAAAGAAACAAGAATGTTGTTGTATGAATGAAACAGGTTTCACTATACGTAAAAATTGAATTTTTTAGCGTGTAATTCTTCAACATTACAGACTTTTACATATTGGCTGTTTCATTAGCTTCAAGTTTGCAATGTATGAGATGAGTGGTGGGAATTTTTTCTTAAAAGTTAGCACATCTGTTAAAGGGACTCTCTGTACGAAGTTTTTTTTTTAAATTTTAATTAATTAATTAATTTTTTTGCAGGTTTCTTACATTTTGTTAGTTTTTTCATAAGTATTTTTCTTGTCATCAAAATATTACAATACAGTATATTTTTTTAGAAAGTTTAGGAAAGTTTTATTATTAGGTGTGTGCGAATAGTGGTTTTAGTGTTTTGAATAGTTTTCGAACGAATATTAGTTTTCTCGAATAATTTTTTAATATTTTTTGAATAGTGTTTCTTTAAATTAGGTATACATTTGCCAGCGTGTAATCTTGCATTTACAGGAGATATAGAAATCCACTTTGCTTTATTAATAAAAGCATAAAAATGTAGCACTTTTTACTTGATAAACTTGAACATTCTTGAAACATAATTTTTGCAGCTTTGTACCTATTCTTCCAGCAATATTCTGCTTTTTCTTCTCAAGTTTTCTTCTCTTATTTGTGAGGAAAAACAAAATTGTTTTTGGACACAATTGCTTACTCCAGATGGCACAGCTGATTGAGTTTTGTATACAGATACACTCTTTGCAACTTCGGTAAGGATCCACAATATTTTCTATTTCTTTACTTAATTAAAATAATAATTGTTAACTACCCAGCAGCAGACATTTTATGTAAATAAACAGTGTTAAACATAAACGATGTCAACCACCTTTTCATAGATATATGCATGGCAACTAAGAAGATATAGAACTTTCTCTTGCTGCCGCTACCGCGATCTAAACCACGGCTGTGTTCTACACCACTGCCGTCATCTTGTATGTGTCGAGATGTTCCGTTAACCCGTATCGCTACGCTTCCGAGTGCAAAGTGAATATCTGGGCAGGTGTATCTATGGCCACAAATGTGATGCCACATGTGAATATGTAAATATTTACGTTGTAAATATCAGACAATGTCAGTTCTTTTCCTTATATTTATTTTAACCTTTAAATATCTGCGAAAACGATATAATCCGTAGATTATATTATTCTGGCAATTAGAAATAGCCTTGTTATGTGCTCAGATTATTTTAAGAAATTGTTTTAAATTCACTATCCAAAATTGCTTGATTACTTTGAAATTTGGGAATCTGGAATTTGTTTTTCGAATTTGAATAGTACACATTTTCTATTAGAAAAATATTACAAATTTTGAGCATGCTCATAGTTATTATGTAAATTTATTTCCGCTTACCCTGTTTCACGTGGTAAACTATAATGCTTGGCAAGTTTTTGACTAGAAACGTCGAGAGTCGTCAGTTGGTGGTGCATGTGAGACTAGCTTTAGTCTAATGCAAGATATAGGCGACTTGGTAAAATGTGTATTGAAACACACATGTATTTGGGGGTGGGATGCTTCTGGGAAGAAGTGAAATATAACTGGATATTATTATTATTATTATTATTATTATTATTATTATTATTATTTATCTCAGGTTTTTGAAAACTTACTAGAGTCCAGTGTTATTGTGGGAGGTTGTTGTGTCAAATAGTTCCATGTTGGATCATTCTAGTTTCCATTTTTTTGAAGTTCTCTGAGAAAAAAAGGTGAACTTTGCTATAATAGCAGAAATTCTATTTTTATGATGGTACTGCTCAGGCATAACAGTTAAACTGTTAAAAGCCAGCCACTATGAATGAAGCAAATTTTTTTATTCATAATTTGATTGGCTAAAGCCTAATTATGTGTTAAGAATTCATTCATCATACTTGTACTGCAGTGAAGGGTAAGTAGGATTTGCGCTATAATCACAACTATCACATTTTTCTTTTAAGAATTGAATAAAGTGAAAATGTAGTTGTGAGTGCTGCATCGCCTTAAGCAGGATGATAAATGTGAACAGGGCAATGAACACGAGTATCGGCAGCAACGGGGGCGGAGGTGAGGCAAGCAACTTGCTGAGGACGCTGATATCGTGTAGGAAACTGGGTATCTCGCCTATGGAGGTGGCAGCCAATAACCGCGCCGTCCCGGCCGCCTTGTCGCTGCAACATTCTCTCAAGTCTCGCAGCAAACTGTACGCTGCCATCCACGGTCTGCCAGTGGGGGGGCCAGCTCTGCAGGCAGAGGTGCTGGGCAACAGGACGAATCAGCCTGGAGCGTCTCCTGCAACCATCAACAACAACAACAACAACGTGCTGGTGGGAGGCAAGCTCGACAGCAGCCGTAGGAAGCAGAGCTTCCCCTCCAAGGCTGAGCCCAACAGCCAGGGTGACGTCTACCTGCCTGACTTTACCGGCAACAATCCCTGGTGTAGTATCTCCACCTCCAAGTCTGGCAGGGTGAGTTCCTCGCATCTCAGTGTGCAACTATGTACTCCCACTGTGCGTGCACACACACAC
>PNEQ01086437.1:6300-16568 GCA_003012365.1 Medauroidea extradentata | reverse complement strand
ATTTTCTGAACTGAAGCTATTTCAGTACTTGACCGTTTCAGAAAACTATGACTGAGACAGTTACAACAATAAAAATTTTTTATTTTATTGTACAACAATTTAAAGATAGACTTAAAAGTACACAATGATTTTTTCTGAGAAAATACTGGTAACAGTTAAAACGAAAAATTTGTGCCACATGAAATATATAATATGATGTTGTGTGTATTTGAAAAATATCAATAATAGTTCATTACAGTTTCAGTGAAACAAAATTGGTAGTAACTTGCGTGAACTATTAATGCATCAAAATAATCTGTCGCGTGCATCCTACGTATTAGGTCCATAGTATTACCAGTGTTTTCATATAAGAAATTTCTTTACTTTTTTAGTATATTTAAAAATGGTATTTGATTTTCTAATTATATTGCAACATTTAATTTGTGTTAAATTTTGCAATATATTTAAATATGGGTTGTGGGTACTGAGCATACATCCAAGTAAACTCACACGCAAAAAAAGGTATTAAAAACATAATTCTAACGAGACTAGTTTAGCTGCTGTCAAACATACGTAAATCGAATCAAAACACGAAAAGGTACTGAAATAACTTTTTCTAGTCACAAAATCAATTAGCAATAATTGTTAAAAATTAATAAATAAACGAATAAGTAGCTGGGAAAACTGTTAACACTCCAAATATTACAGCACGGAAAATTGAGGGGCCTAAGATTTATAGTGGTGTAAGTTAAAATATTATATTCCTCGAAAATATATTTTTTTTTTGTGATCACATGCAAAATGCAGGTCATTATTGCAAAACGCAAATGGAATTAAGAAATTCAGCAAAGAGAGAAATATTCGTTACACAATATTCTTTTGTAAATGATGAGTAATATGAATAAAAACGACACTAATAAATGATGGTGACTTACTCCGCTATGAATATCAGACTCTCAATTACTGACATGAAAACCACTATATTATTGAGCTACGATGACACAATAGTGACGTCACAAACGCGAGAAACAACGTCAAACCGAGCGAGACCCAAATGAACAGAGTACACTTTCTAAGACGAGCTGTTGATCTTATATCCACCACGTCATTTGTCGCCTGGCATGATCAAATTTCGTAGCATGTTTGGTAGCACGACTTGCAAATTTCCCGTCACAGATACATGTTTTTTGGTAACTGACCACTTAATTGCCAGTTTCAGATTAAAATTATTCCTGCGACACCTTCATAAATAATGTTGAATGTTTTATTTTATATACTTGAAGATTAGTTCGCCCACATGCCATATTTCCCGTATCCGAGTTTTAAGTACTCTTTTAATTTCCATTCAGTCTTTTGTACCATTGTAATTTTAAAAACCGTTAACGAGGCAGCACGTTAGTAATACGTGGGACTCGCATTCTGGAGGATACTGTATCGATTACGCTCCAGCAATACTGATTTAGGTTTACCATGGTTCCATCGCTCTGAAGAATGCTGGCATGTCCCTTAATTTAGGCCATGTACGATTCCTACACAAGTTCGAGTCTTTGTGCGAAGTGTTGCGCAGTGTCTCAAGAGTATATGGACAAGAAAATTGAAAGTGTTTCTCAAATGGTGGACCTAAAACTTGAAAATGTCAGTGAATTGGTGGACCATAGAATTCACAGTGTTAATGAAAATGTCGAAAAGAAAATCGGAAGTGTGAAAGACGATCTGTAGAAGGAGGTGAATGTCTCAAGGATGGAATGGGAGAAATTTATACAGCGACAGGCAGGTGGTCAGCCATCGGTGTGTCGGGATAGCGGCTCGACGAAGTCAGAGCGGAGACATCAGGATAACGACGGGAGGTGCTCTGCGATGTCAGGATCGGGTGGTAAGACTACCACAGAACATGAATACAGCTGAGGTTGCCATGCCTGGGGCTGGAAAGGGAATTACACTCAAGCCTGCCCCTTATGATGGTCAAACCCCATGGCGTGAATATCAGAACCAATATGAGAGTGATGCAACCCTGAATGGTTGGACAGAAGAGCAACGTGCCTACTACCTGGCAGCAGTGTTGAGGGGCCCTGCACTCAGTATACTCCAATCTTTGCCTGAACGACATCGGCTGGAGTATTCTACTTTAGTCTCGGCCCTGGAACTGCGCTTCGGGGACCGCTATTTACGACATGCCCACCATGCCCAACTTCGAAGCCGTAGCCAGCGACCTGGGGAGTCACTTCAGGAACTTTGGCAAGACATTGTGAGACTAGCCCATCTGTCACTTGATGGGTGTGCAGAGGAGGCGCGAGATGTGCTTGCCATTGGGTTCTTTGTTGATGCCATTGCAGACTTGGAGGTGCGACAAGCAGTACGCCTGACAGCACCTCGTACCATGCAAGATGCTCTAGCCCGTGCCCTGGAAGTCGAGTCAGCAAGGCAGGTGCCAGCGAATCGGCGTGTGGTGCGAGCAGCGAAAGTAACAAGCGAAGAAGAGGGTAACAGCATCGAGTATACCCTGAATGAAATTAAGACAGCAATCAGTATCATTTCCAGCAGAGTTGGTGCTTTGGAACACCGCCCTCGACCAGGAAAGCGGCCAGAGTGCTGGGAGTGTGGACGACCTGGACACCTGAGAGCCCAGTGTCGGCAGTATCAGCGAAGAAACCAAGACCCAGAACCAGGTGAGACCAACCAATTAGTTCGGGAAACATGTAAACACCGGTCTTGAGGGGCGACGGTCGGTGATTGCTGGAAGTAAATCCCCCACAATTCCTGAGAGTACGTTCGGTGAAACAGGAAGTTTATGCATTGCTGGTAGAGGACAGACTGGATGATGTACCCTGTCAGATGGTTGTCAACATATGTCATTCAAAGAGAATGCTGTAAATTCCAGAAAATGCATTCTAACACGATTGAATCAAGCACGAATATGCTGGTTTACATTTGCTGAAAATGTCACGCTAGAAAGGAAACACAAAATAAATAAGTACGAAGTAAACAATATATGCCACTGCATTCTCTTAAAATTGAAAAAAGATGACTTATTATTGTTTATTAAAGGGACAGTGTACATATAAACAAACAGGTGGTTCAGCAGGTCGTTAGTTAGAATAATAGTTTATTTTCCTTAGAAGCTATAAAAGAGTGGTAATATTACTGACTGAGTTTGGTGGAATGCAGTATGCCCTCTCAAGGTATTGAAATATATTTTTGTTAGAATAAAACCAGAATTAGACATTGCTAGAAACTTTAAAGGGCAAGAAGTTTCTCTGAAATTATAAAGTACGTTGTTTTCTAATGATCTGATTAGTCTTACGTGAATACAAAGCATGGTCTCCGGGCAGCTCTTAAAATTCTCAAATAAAATTGTATTAGTTCATCTCTACATATGAGATGAAATGGTAGATCCCGTGAGAAATGGTTTGTGGATGCTTACTCAGTACAAATTATAACCATATTTGTGCAACTCCACAGAGTGATTCCCTTTATACCTCTACCAATGAACATATTCCAAATTCTTTCTTCTTTAAAATTGCCACTTCACGTTCGGTACTTGACTGACAACTTAATTTGAAATTATACTTTCGAAGCAAGTATCTCATATTTTGTCTTAAATTTCAGTTCCAATTATGATTTTCTCACTTTTATCTGGCATTTATATTTCCAAGGACAAAATGAAGGCACAATAGAACCTGTCTGGCATAAATAATTTTTCTGTTACACTTATTTCCAAACTTCCGGGGCAATTGCAATTTCTGAATACAGTTTACAGCACAGATATTCAAGTTGCTTTGTACAATTATATAATGTATACAAAAATATGTTTCTCGTAGTTTACATTATTATGATGTTGAGTAATAGATACTGAGTTAAACGTCACTTTATTTTTTGTTGTCTTAATGTACAGTTCTGTGACATGCGTCTAACACAACATTAACTGGATTATGTAAGGTTAAATAGAGCACAAGATTGCTCTTAATAAAAACATATTTCTTGACAAAATCAAATAAAACACAGTCTCTTTGGATCACAATTTGAAATTTTGGAATATCTATTTATACATTATTAATTATGTTTCTCAACGATTTGGCATTGTAATTTTACTGGGACACTGGTCGATTTACACTTACCGTCAATTACACGAATAAACAAATATTTCAGTTTTTCCTTATCCTGTAAACAATTCCGCCCTTGGTTTAGTAATTTATTGTTATATTTCAACGTTATTGAATTTTCCATGAATATTTTATTTTAAAATGATATTTTATTTTAAAATGAGGTTTTCATTTAACAAAAATACTGCTTTAATGTTGCTCCTTAGAGGGTCTAGGTGAGTGAGTGTGTGTGTGTGTGTGTGTGTGTGTGTAAGAAAGAGAGAGAGAGAGAAAGTGGTAGAATGAGAGAAGCACAAGGAACGTCACTAAACCAGCTTATGCACTAGAGTATAACTTCTGTGTGCAAGTCTTTCAAATATTATACATTTACTGAAGTATTTGCCTTTACCTTATTTGACTCACAGCATCAGTTACTGTATGTAGTACTACTTGTGATTAATATAGATAATAGTACGAGTCTGTTTTTTGCCAGTTGGTGATAATCGCGAAGAAAATTACTTTTATTTTATTTATTATTATTGTTTTTCTTACGTTTTGTTCAAGTTCTGAAGAAGTTTTATTTTGGCCATAGTATGCTATTCCTACTTTTTTTTATTTCGACAATTACAGTGAGAATTATGAATTAAGATACAGCGGTACTGAAGGTGTGTTGTCTTACATATTTTATTATGTCAAATAATCGTTGTAAAATCGGGTAGGTCAAAATATGTTAGCAAATATTTTAGCTATGTTCCAGCTTATAACGATTGTTTATCAGGTAACTCGGTGGGAGCAGCGACAGCCTTCCCACTGTGCGGAGTACTGATAGCTAAGCTGGGCTGGGAGTATGCCTTCTACGTGCCAGGACTACTGGGTATCACGTGGTGCTTGCTGTGGTGGTTACTGGTGTTCGACTACCCGGCACAACACCCGAGAATATCCAGAGAGGAGCGAGAGATGATTGAGCGAGAGGTGGAACCACACGTGGCCAGGAAACAGGTAAAGTCCGCTGACGTCAACGTTTTTGAAGATCATATCGTCAAGAAAAATAAAACACACATAAACGGTTTCTTGAAAATGTGTGTTTAAAGTGCAGTAAAATGTACCCTGTATCTCGTACGTGTACTCATGTGGTGTTAATAACTACAGGCTATACGAAATAGTACTTATTGATGAGCTAAATAAACTAGTATTTCAGAAAGTCTCACTTTTATGTAAATACCTATACACATTAACAGCAATTTGGCGTACTAGGGTGGAAACAAATCTCTACTTTGGGACGACAACAGTATACCTTACTTATCTTGATTTATATTTGTAAATCGTATCGTGTTCAAAAGATTAAAAAAAAAGAACAATTTTTTAAATACAATTTTTTGTACCCTACCACAGCATGACACTACAATCAAGGGTATTTAAAAGAAAAAACATTTCAGTAAAGTAATTTATGACATACTATTACAGTTTCAGAAATATTTAATAGTCTAAGCAGTTTCTTTGCTGTTCATCCCAGGGTCTTGTAGAGTACTTTGGTGTTATATTATGGGTAGCCTAACGTAAACTTAGGATAATACACAATAATTTTTTTCCTTAAAGAAACAACTTAAAACAACAGTAAAAGTAAACATAATATCTAACAGTTTCGCCGTGTGAGACATACATGCTTTTTACCGAGCGAACAATACGTGTGCTGGACGGGTTAAATGCAGGCTGTTTCTAAAACACTGGGATCAACTTCAGTTGGGGATTAATTGTGGAGACACAACGATGGAGAGACAAAAGAACACGATAGATTTCTTATATGTCGTCTAGTCTGTTGTCTGTGTCGTCGTTGTTATCCTGTCTTGTGTCCATTATTGTCTTAGTCCCAATATTATAGTGATCTGAGTTTCACAAATTATTTTGTTTTTTCTTTCGACTTTTCTTTTTTGGACACTTATTTTATATTTATTTATTTATTTTTGTTCACTAATTCCTTATTGGATCTTTTATATTCTGTGGTTTTGGGTTTATGGAGGTGCTGTCTAAAGCCGAACTACGCTTGTTACCTAATCTTTTCTTTGTCTTTCGTTAATTATTTCTTTGTCTCACAGTTAGATTTCTGGGACGACATAATATAGCAATTTCGTATAGCCACAACTGTACAACATTTATTCTGTCTCACTACAAGAAATATTCAAAACATCAATGCATCGATAATAATTAATTACTTATGAAGTGTTCTTGAAACATTTTTTCTAATTACGAGAATTTACAAGTACATTTTAACTGTAGATATTTGAAACTAGATGGGTGCACTCATTCTCGACTTTAAATTGTATGTTTAAGCTTTGAAGGTTAGAAATTGATTGCTAGCTACGAATTAATTTTCCTCTCGGTTTAAGTAAACGCTTCATATGAATCCTACTGGTTTGCTTTTGACTGAAAGTATTTACTTTTGTATTTCTTCTTACTAACAGTTTTATGTGCTTCAGTTATTTTTCAATGTCTAGTAGTTACGAAATTTCAAACCCAAAACCACATTCTCGATGGAATGGAGCATAGAATAATGAATATGGAATTAGTTACAAATAATGCATTACTTTTACCTATCGTTACCTTAATAGTAAAAATTCGTAACTCTATATTATGAAGATTGGACATTCGAGCGTTTTTAAACCATCATAATAAGGTTTTTACAAACAAATATTGTTAAGATTTGTTATAGAAATTTCATTGATAATAATGTTGTACAAAATTATGTATTTTTTCACAGTGTGAGGGAATTAAAAATTATTTCCTTTCGTATTTTTCTGGATTGATGCGAACTAGAGTTACGAGGTTTAACTATTAAGGTAACGTTATGATAAAACAGTCAATGGGATAATGTACATATAACACCTAATACTCAAGGTCTTATAGGCATATATATATAACACATATATGTGCATGTGTGTATATGGATATTGTGTCATTTATTGTGTACTGGTTTCCCCGGCACGCGTATATATAATATTTCTGATAACCCGTTCTGCGTCGTTATCCCGTTTAAACCTAAACCTACCCCCTTCCCCCTACCCAATTTCATTAAGCAGAATCCTTCGTAGGCGCACGCACAACTGCAAGGTTTTTTTACTCAAAATTTTGGGTACCCCGCTCTGCCTCTTTGCACCCTCCCCTTCTCGATGCCTTAAGCTAAGTTTACACCGAAAAAGTAACAGCCATAGTGTTGATTAAAAAATGATAGTTACAAAAAGTTATCTACAAATTCTTAACTATGGTGCACTATTTTATAGCAGCGTTGATAGAAAACGTGTTATTAACATTGCTGAAAACGCCAGTGTTACTAACATAGTAGTAAGAATAATGAACTGAAGTTAATTGCAATGTTGATATGCCTACAACGTTGCCGATAACATTGCTAGCAACATTAGTTACCAACATAATTTGATCTAGACCGCTCTATAATAATTTGGGAAAATAATGTTATCGATAGTGTTGGTGACAAAGTTACCAACATGTTCCTAAAATTCATAACTTTTGTTTCCAGCAAATATTTTCTACAAAATGTTGGTAACACATGTTATTACACTTTTTTTATAATTTTCAACTAATTATTAATAATGTTGACAACAATGTAGATAACATGATGACGTCAATAATGCTCAAGCATTTTTACAACATTGTTTATAACTTTATGGAAGTCACGTGTTATTAGCAATGATATCGTTAGTGTAAACTTGACTTTAGTAGGCGTAATATACTCACCATAGTTCCAGCGTAAACGAATGAATGATATAGAAAAGCATAGAAGACGGACAAACAAGCAAACAAACATTCACGTTTATTTATTAGAGAAGTCCTATGTTTGACAATATTTATTACGAGAGTATATTTTAATATGATGGCCGTTTGATTTCATTAGGCCTACATTCTGGTTACACCAAGGAGTAAATTTACGTTTTGTTTTAGTTACAATATACAGTCATTTGGGGTAACTTTGTACCATTTTGGGGTAACATTGTACAATGCATATTATTTTATATTATGGCATTGTGGTATTCCATCAATATGCAAACTTCAAGATTAACAAATTCTTTCAACTATAACACAGCAGTATTTTTAAATTCTGAAATACTTAATTCGAGTTTTAACTATGCTGGAGGCACAAAGTTGCCCCAAATTACTGTACTGTACAACGCATTCGTAACTGGTTCGCAATAATATCTGGACTATTAGATATCCCTCCTTCTGTACAAACGGTTTTTCCTGTTTAAAAAAACTGAGAAACAAATTTCGTGTGAATTTTTTAGGAAATAAACAGCCACTTAAAATAATTTTACATAGAAGGGTCCATATATTTTTTGCAATCACAATTCCCATGTCTAATTTTACAGTACAATACGCCTACATCGATGCCTTTATGATAGCGTTCCGTGCTTACATTATTAACCCAACATTCCATCAAAATAAATTACGAGCAAATAACAAGCATATTTTTCGTGTATCTCATAACGGAGTAGAAAGCGGACCAGATCCGCATGTTGGATCTAGCACCACTACAATTTCAGACACTAGTGGCGCTTTCTTCCGTACGAAAATTTAACTGTGAAGTGTAGAACCGGCTGCCCTGCCATCTCTCGTCAATAATGAAACTGGTTTTAACCTCGTGGCAGTACAGTATACTGTTACTGACGATAGAGGGAGTTAAAATCGATTTTGGTTACATAATTATGAATGCCTGAACCGAGTATTTACGCATTCTTACATGTTTTCCTACTGAAATTACTGTACGCAATTGGTTTCAGAGTACAGAGATCTCATTCAATGGTATTTGTTATTAAACTATTTGTTTCATATGAGGAACGTGTTGAGTTTTTCTTGTTTTAATCTCATACCTGTGACAAAATATTATATGCTAATAAAATCTTTAAATAATACCATTAAATATTTCGGGAACGTACAAAACAGAAAACAACTAACATAAGCTTATCAATAAAATAACTGACAGTGATAATATTTGTATACTACTTTTAAGTGGAAAGGTTAGATAATTTTCTTGTAATTTCAGTATTCAAGCCATAACATTTTATTGAAGTTGTATTATTAAAATTTTGTCTTCGACAAGACATCTCTATTAGATGAGAACGATGACTGACTGACTGAAATATCAAACTGCAGCCTAAACCCCTGGACCTAGAATTGTGAAATTCTGAGTGTGTTCCCTTAAGAAGGGATTTTTCTAAATTGGACATCTAAGGGGGTGAAAATGTGTGAAATGTATTTCGGAAGAAACGTCAATAGAGCTTGAACCTGACAGCTTATCATCGTGATTGTTATTTTAATGGAACACACGTAAAAATGCATATTAGCCAATTTCAGGATTCTTCGAAACTCAACAATTAAGGGGGACGAAAATACCTTAAATTTATTTCCGATTTACTATCTATATATAGCGAATCCTTCGGAAAAGAGAGTTGGATATCACTTTAAAAAGTTGCTTACGTAATAACCCAAAAAGTAGTCTTAAGATTTTTTTTTTAAATTTGACCTCCAAGCAGTAGAAAAGGGGAATGTATGTTATTTATAAATCGAATAAATAGCAGGAGCACAACTGATTATCGTCGTGAATTTACTTCATTTCGTTACGTACACAAATAACTATAACATAACTCCAAAACGATTCAAAATTTGATAACTAAGGGAATAAAAATTTCCATTAATCCTCTAATTCTGTCTAACCAATAGAAATATCGAAGTGCTCTTTGCTTTGGATTGATGTTTGTGTAAATATCCAAAATACAATTTTAATACATTTTCCGAATTCAGCCCCAAAGAGGTAAAAACTAAGGTAAAACGTGTTTTCGATTAACAACCGATGCCCCGATTCACAATCAATGCATCAAAAGAGGTAAAAATTATTGTAAAATGTGTTTTCGATTCACAATCGATATATAAAACTCCATAAATGTTTTATACAGACGTGATGTATTTTTAATATTGATGCTTCCTCAAATACCTTAAAAATTATTTCACAAATTTTCTAAATTCCCCATCTAAGGAGATGAAAAGGAGTGAAAAATTATTAATGTGATTTTAATGGATCGTCGATATATCTTGAACCCAGCGGGCTATTGTGTTTTTCACGTTCAAGAGACACCAGTAATGAAGTGTTTTTTTTTTTTTTTTTTTTTTTTTTTTTTTTTTTTTTTTTTTTTTTTTTTTTTTTTT
>PNEQ01086436.1:0-21917 GCA_003012365.1 Medauroidea extradentata | reverse complement strand
CGATCGCGTGGCTACTCTACCTACTGTTTTAACTTTTAACAAGAAATAGTTATTGAATATTTTAATTGTGACCGTTATAATCCGTGATTTTTATCTCTTTGTTACTGTAATTATTTTGTAAATAAATTCAAATGCTAAATAATACGTTTCAAAAGTACAAAGTTTAACGTGTTCTTGTTATAGCCATGGTAAATCGGCAACGCTCATCATGCCTTCATTTGTTTTTAGTGTCGCGCGGGCCGGCGAATAATAAGCCGTGACTTACCTGACACCATTTTGGGACACGGCGCAAACACGTCTAGGAATACGTTCAGCGAGTAAGGTCTCTGTCGTTGCTTTTCTGGCGCCTGAGATGGTAGTGCTTATGTAGACCCTAACTTTTTGTTTAGGAATACCGGCCTAAGACAAAAAGGTGCAAAAATCTTTCCGCAATATTAGGTGTTTTTATGTGTATGTTCCACTTCGTTTCGTAGTTTGGTTATCATGTTATTAAACATTTTACCATAAAAGTCTTGCAGCGAGAAAGAAAAACTTCTCGCTATAAAGTACGTAACCAGGCTCAATGCAATAATTAATACTATGCACCAGCATCGTTGTGTGGTTGGTGAGCGTGTAAATGGACGTGCACATTTAAACACAGCAATAGTACGTGGACTTCTTTACTAGAAGGCCGGAGTCTGAAATATGTCCCACGCTGCATCGGAGGCATGGTGCCGGTCGCTCATTGGCTGCCCTAGTCAGTGTAGACGTGTACACGCCACTGCATCTATGCACGTTGCAGAGACTAGGGTGTCCAAGAAGTGACAAGCAGCAGGCCCCCGATGCAGTGTTGCCACATTCAAGACTCCGGCCTTCTACTAAAGACGGCTGTGCAATAGTATCGTCATGTCATTACAGGGTGAATGTTGTGCTGACAATTGAAACAGACACGTGGTGAACACAAACCACAGTATCTTATCAAGTGTTTGGCTATTTAAGCGTTATTTCTACGGACTCCTGATAATCGCGAAAAAAATGTGTGCTCCACTTTGTTTTAGTACTTTATGTGCACATCTGCAGCTCTTCTTCATTTTCGTTGGCTGTTTGTAATTTTCGAAGAGTTGTCTTTCATTTGACTGTGCGAATCAGAAGCAAGTTACTACAACTGTGATTGGCGGGTTGAACCCCAAGACGCCGAGAGTTTTAAACGTCCAATCATTGACCACGAATCAGAGCTGCAGGTTTGCACGTATAACAATGAAAAGTGCGAACATTTTTTCGCAGAAATCAGGGTCACCTGATTAAGGCTATTACTTGTCTAGACTGTTCAAGGTAATAATATTAAACCAGAATATTAATAAGTGTTCAAGGTGTTCACGATCTGGAATCTATGAGCGGACATTGTCCGTGGTTGGTGGTGCAGCGGCCTGGTCCCGATAACTGTACAGGGTTGTGCGTAAGCTGACGCTACAACTCCTCACACGCTGGTTAACATGCATCGCTTATTTGTGAGTGTTTACAAAATATTTAAGGGACCGTGGGGCTGAGTGGTCAGACCACTTACCAAGGCGATTTGTATTCGACCTGGCGGGGTCGGCCACCAGGCCGGACGATGCCGCTGGTCAGCGGTTTTTTTTTATTTCGAGAATCTCATTTCGCACTTTTCTACTGTAGGGCTTCATTCGCTTTCATTCTCCGAGGTATGCATATGCCTATGAGTACCAAGTTGTAAATCGAGTCTACATAGAGGTTGTGATACTCTGCCTCTCGTACTTTAATCTTACGATACTGTTAACATAACTTGTATTATTATTACACGAATATTTAGTTGTCGGTATCCTACATGGCAATTCTTCAGTTCTAGAAATCTACTACCCCACCTGCCAACAACCCACTGGTCGCCAGTGCTATAGGTCGTTCGGTATAAAGTCACAGCAAAAAAGAATTGTACATTTACAAGGAAAATCTTGTAAACTAATATCAGAACATTATCAGTCAGGTAATAAATGTGAGATGTCCGAAACCTTTTTAAAGTGGTTATAAATATTGTGAACACCTTTAGGTACTAGTCAAATAAATGGTAATGAGTAAATTTTTCGATTTGAAACAAAATAAACATTGAAGACCAGACAAACTTTACAAAACATTTTGTAATTTAACAATTTTTCCTTTTTGGAAACTAGTTCCCAAAAAAAAAATTTGTAACTCTACAAACAATTGTTGTTAAGTGTACCAAATATAAACAGTAAATATTCAAAATTTGTTTGTAGAGTTACAGAAATATTTGTAAACATACAAAGACATTTGTAAAAGTACGTTTCTTGTAAATATTATAAAATATTTTTGTAGTGTTACAAAAAACTTTTTTGGAAACAGGTTGCCAATAAACTTTTTTGTAAAAGTACAAAAATATTTTTTTACTGTGTGAGCACTAATAAACCTTTGAAATATATCACTGGCCATTACTGCTTATATTTCAACAATAACTATGCTTAGAGATGATGGTATACCGCAAAAATTTTTGTGCCAACATCCCCTTGGATATGCTGTAGTTTCTCGCAACTTGTATGATTGGGTGATATACGTCGAATCTCCTTAGCAGTCCGTAGACTATTCAGTATATACAGCATTCAATATTACAATAGCAGGATTATTATTGGCTCAGTCAAATAGGGTAACAACTCCACGTACGGGGTGAAGCCAGTGGGCTGGACGTAAATTTGAATCCCAGCAAACAGCCAAGTCATCCCGCGATAAACCATTATTAGAGATGGTGAAATTGCGCGAATTCAATGACCTGCATGTTAGAATAAATTATACTATGCATACCCAAACCTTGTCTATTTGTTCATTGTCTGCTGTTCAACTGAGTAGCAGCTAAACTCTTAAAAAATTACAAGGATATTCTTGTACTTTTACAAATCCTTGTAAAAGTACAAAGATACTCTTTGTAAAATCATTAGTTTATGATGTTACAGAGGTAAACTTTGTAATACTACAAATAAATTCTTTCTACCTATACCAACAGTTCCTGCACTGTAAATTATTTTGTAGAATATGACAAGGCACTTCTTCGTAGTTGTACAAACTTTTGTAAATGTTGAAAATTGTCCTTGTAAAATTATTAGTTTATAATTTTAAAAGGATTTTGTTTGCAAAAAAAAATCAGAAAAAATGTGTAACCAACAAAAATCGTAAGTTCGCCGGAAATTACTTACGCAAAGATCACAACCTTTGAAATGTATTTTTATGGAATGAAGTGAATATTTATATTAACTGCGTGCTTTAAAAGGAAGAATTATTACTGAACTCTACATTGAATGTATACAAATAAATAGAGACTGAACGATACGTAAGTCACAGTGGTGTATTCGTATGATGCGTACATTCTAATCGTGGGGAGAGTGGTTCTATATCTACAATCTCATGTATACGTCCTTTATTCAAAAGTTATTGGATAAATAAGTTCAGTGTTATTTACGAAGTACAATGAACATTTAAATTTATGTTTATTCCCCTTATACAAAGTACAGCTGCAAGGCTAGTCCTTGTAATTTTACAAACATATACTTTGTATTTTATTACAAGGACAACCATTGTAGTTTTACAAGGAGTTTCTTTGGCAACTGGGTTTCCAAGGCTTTTCTTTGTAAAAGTACAAATTTTTTTTTTACAGTGTAGTGGACAGATGGTCGGGACTTGAGTATGAATAGGATATGTTATTCTAACATGCAGGTCATTGAATTCGCGAAATTTCATCGTCCCTAACCATCATCTTTAACTATAGTTGCGTAATTGTTTATATGGTTGGCAGCGAAACTACGCAATTTAGATTCGCGTTTTTTCTTATATATATACAACAATACAGAAACAAAATCAACCGAAATCGACATAATTGTATTTTATATAATCAAAATTTTTATCAAACGGTATCGATTCATACTCACTGCACAGTTTATCTTACACACGCAAACATCAAGTGTCATGTCCAGAGTGTTTATACATGTCCCGTCGTTAGCCTTTTGGCGTGGCAGGATACGAATTGGCTGACAATAGAACTTTAACAGGGCTTTTATGGTGCTCACTGTATCCCGAAGTGCCTATTATAATGTACATTGCACTGTACAGTCGACGCGTACGGTATGTTGTGGGAATGTTAAAATGTATAATATTTCTGTAACTCCTCAGATGTTTTCAGATTTCATTTTGGAAAATATTTATTGTTGGTTTTCGAGATCCAACTACATAATTTATTTTCTCCGAATTTATAGTAAGTTCATTTGCGTGAGTATATATGGTGAGTCGGGAGGAAAGGTACATACTTTGAGTCGTGATAGCACTGGTGATTCTGAACAAAATGTTTCTAATAAACATATGCCCATTTCTTAATCGTTTCAGAGAAACCTAATGAAAACAACAAGGAACGGAAAATGTGCAGGTGACTGTAAATCACGATACTGTTATCGTATGTTTAGTTTAATTGTGCACATTTCCACACGGCGTGGGGTTGGCTTAAAAGCGAAGTCTACATGCGCAGGGTGGTCACAAGATAGGAAGCAATGTACTAATGAGCTCAGATCAGCAACACAGCAGCTGTCTATCAGAGCAGCAAAATGCATTGATGTTGGTGGTGGAGTGTTTTAACATGTTTTGTAAGGAGATGTACACAATTAAACAAAACATATGATAACAGTATCGTGATTTACAGTCACCTGCACTTATCCCGTTCCATGTTGATTTCATTCGGTTTCTCTGAAACGGTTAAGAAAAGGGGTTTTTTATTAGAAACGTTTTGTTCAGAATCACCTGTGCTATCACCTCTCAAAGCGTGTACCTTTCCTCCCGAATCGTCCTGTATATAATAACAGTAAACGAAATTTCGTTTAGTGCCGAATCTCTGTTTAAAAATATTTCAATTTATTACAACACTTTTTAGCAATAGCTCATTTTTTAATTTTATTTTCCGTAACATTCATATATGCACTTTTTCGGGCAATCTTCAAATTATTTTGCAGGTCATGGAGGGTTGAATTTGAGAGTTCGAGATATGGTATTAGTTATAAATTGTTCTCATTTTCAAGATTAGGTTATTAATCAATTCATTTCAACACAGTGTTTAATTGGTTATATTTAAATAAAATCCTTGCGGAATAATTTTCATGTATCCTGCGCCAGAAAACATGAATATAAGCACCCAGAGAAGCACATTATAAACCATTCTCGGAAGTTGGCAATGTACAAAGCTGTGAAGTCTAGTATGAATTTAATTGCATAAATGGCGGAATTTTACTCTCCTTGATAAATGAAGAGATTTAGATCAGCAGTTAACATCGAATCGTTAGCAAGGATGAAGGGGGACATGAGGCGAGTATGTCTGACCCCCCTACCCTGTTAATTGGTATTCTATTACAGCAGCAAACAGCACCAATTTCCTTATATTAGTTTTTATCGTTAATGCAAGATAATAAGAATAGAAAGTGAATGCAACAAACTCGAAGAAAATACTTTGCATCAAACCAGAACTACGGGGCAAGGTAGACGAATAGCAAGCATGCTGTGGCGTCACACCGCTCCTAACTGACCGGCCGCACCAGGGAGCTGCAGTACAACATTGGCATGCAGCCACGCACAAGTTCGTCTTCTTTCTATGTTGTGGTACGATAAACGTCACTGTGTTACATACTCACGTTAACACCTAGTGTCCTTTCAGTGTGTGTATTTTACATAAATAACTTAATATGAGTGAGAATATCATTCAACCATTTCAGTTTCAATCGCAGCGGGAAGACTCGCTATACGTTGAGTGCCAAGGTAAAAGCGACATTAATAATTATAAATGCTGTTGGTAGGGCACAAGATAGTTCATTGTGCTCGTTTTATAGCCTAAATTACTTATCATGAAGACAGATGTAGAAAGCGAATCTTTGGGAAATAGAAAATGTGAAGACTCTTAAGCCCACATTCTGTCACTATCTCGCAAAAAGCACTGTTTTTAACCATCTGATGCTAGATAAGAAAATTTTTAACCATGATCCGCTATAATTCAGGTATAAAAACAGAAAGCCCTGTAAATCACGACAAACGACAGCAGAAAATCCCTCGAGCAAAACATGATGATAGGCCTATACAAAGAAATCACGTTCTGGATTAACTAGTGGGTAGCTATATCGCAACACAAGAGAGAGTGGATTCCTTCATGAGTTGTTGACAGAATCAGATAAAAATTTCCGAAACATAACGGAAATCACATAGGGGATTAAACAATGCACTGGTAGATGACCTAATTAGGGCTACTTTCATCAGCCATGTAATATATGTTACCATTCATTTCTTTAATGTCGCAAAATTCTATATTTTATTTTACGTTATATTATTGTCTGTGCATAGTTACATAGCTTACTAATGTTAAATAAATACATAAATTTGGTAATTTAAGATTCCCTTCCACCTCTGGCGAAACCCACGCGGACTATAGAAGACAGACAGCAGCAAGCAGTTAATGTGGCCAGGCGAGCGGAATGACGTCACAGCTGCCCGGTTACAGCCGTATTTCTAGGAAAAGGGACTCCACAAACGTAAATCGATACTGCCATACTGCAGACAACGTCCTTGTATTTCATTGCACTACAACTTGTGTTTTGGGTTGTGTGCCCCTTTAAGCTTGCTTGAGTCACATTAAATTATTTTTATTGTTGTAAAAGATAAAGTCGTTTTGCAGATCTAACTGGTGACACATACCTTGCCTATAAACTTTATTGTTAACTATTCTCACAAATGCGTATCTCATACAAGAGTTTCCTCTATGGGAACGTACGCAATAAAACGATTTCGTACTTATACGAAAAAAAAAACCTTTTTGGAAACTAGTTTCCAAGAAATTGTTTTGTGAGTTAACAAAAAAATATAGTAAGCTTTACAGAAAATTCTTAGACACACAAATATGTCTGTAAATTTACAAAATTGTTTGTGTAATAATTACAAAAAAAATTATATACTTACAACAAAGTTCTAGTAAATTTTACAAAAATTGTTTGACGTACTTTAAATCCTTTTGGCAACTAATTTTTTTGTATTATTGTTTGTAGACGTACAACATATTGTTACAAGTGTCACGAAAATTTACATATGGGTAATTTTGAGCCCTTTGGGATAGAGGTCTTATAATAAGAAATAAAAGAGTTGAAAATAAGTTATTCATTTACTAGCTCACAAAGCTTACAAAGACACACCAAGTAGCAATCTACTGTAACTTTCCCAGCACCCTAAATTATGCACACAATTAGCCTACTACTGTGTCATAGAAACGTTAAGTAGCTTGGGCAATTAAAGAACATAAACTGTCTACCAAAAATTAATTAAAGACTACAAATCACAATAAAAGTTTAGTCATGAATCCAATTAACAATATTTCAAATAGTGACAATGTAAAACCTTAACAGTCCGAAGTGGTGATGGCACGCCATGTGCTACGCAACACCCCGAGTGTGCCACTGTCTTCACTCTTGAGGTCTTCTGTTCGACTCTCGTCGCGCACCTCCTTGTCGTCCGTCGACCTGCAGTAGCAGCCCTCTTGTTCCGCCCAATACTGCTCCGAAGGTATGTGCCTACAGCCTCACAGTAGACTCTGACGTCACCAAGATGTCTTCACCAGTCTCTCTCCGCAGGCATAGCACCTTCTTCTAGCACGACCTATAGCGAACTCTCTCCAAATAGGTTGATTCGGGGCTTAAATGCAGACCAAACTCCGGGGATTCACAGAATTACAGGGGTCTAACAATAGACATTACATCATGCTTCGGACGTGACTTGAGCCTCGCAGGCAAGTCTCGTAGGGTTAAGGCGCAGTTGACACAGGTCTGTATGACGTAGTTCGGCGTAGCTCCCATCACGTAGCCGCCCGGCTTGTGATTCATGGGCTAGTCCATAATGAGTTAAAAACAGTTGCCGGCCACCCAGCCCTCAGAAACACAGTATGCATGTCTTCATAAAATGTATCTTCCGAATGCTCTCAGATATTTTTAAAAAATTAGACCATTTAAATGACCTGCGACATTTTTTGTAATGCGTAGACTGATAAATGTTTTAGATTATTTTTGTTCAAGTTTTCCTTGTAAAAGCATTTATAATTTTACTATGTAGTCTACTAATGTGAAATAATTCACTCTGAAATAATTGTGTGTTGTTGTATAGAGACAGGCCGAATAGATATCTGACATAGTACATGACATGAATAAACGTCGACTGAAATTTTATGTGCACATTAAAAGAATGCAAGACACGTGGCAAACTAAACAGACCTTGGAATACCAGAAAGTGTAAAGAACATGAAGTTGACCACCGAAGTCAGAAAAGACCTGAAGGATTCTCGCCTAACAGATTCAGATAAATTTGACAGGCAGACATTCAACCACATAATAGAAATACTCACGTGGAAAGTGAGCTAAGAGGTCAAGGCATTCAAGGCAGGAGGAACTTATTCGGAAGATAGGAAGAAAATACTTAGGGAGAAGATGAAAGAAGTGTATCGTCTGAAAAAACCTTACATCAAGCAAACACTTTGCGTGGTTCTCTAGTGGCCTATGTGTGTATAATAATATTTATAATAATGTATTTGTTTTTATAATGCTGGAGTTGGAACAGATTAATTTGATTTCCGCAACTTTTCAACACAAAATAAATAATAGGTTTGATTTACACGTTTCACGAAAATGCCCGCGGTGTGTGATTTTCTTGTGAATTATATTATTTAAGCTAGCCACTCTAATTTTTTCGTTTTACAAGCAGACTTTTTCATGACCTGAAATTTAAAAATTTTTACATAATGTCACGTAAAAATTTTAAAGCTTAAAAATCTTTAATGGAAGGAATTCGACTTCACAAGACATCCTACACAGGATTGAAAGTTTACCGTTGATATACAAGATAAGATTTCTTTTCAATCATTCTTAAAAATAAGAAATAAATGTAAAATAGTATTTATTCGATTATAATTAATTTTATTTTATTGCATTCCTCCCCCCGCCCACGAGCCAGTGCTTGATGTCCCAGGTAAGGCTGAAGCGAGTTGGAGGGAGGGAAACAGAAAACGGAAAGAGAAATTCGTGAATTTGTCCGACTGTTATTAATAATTCACGGTCCACTGTACGCCAGAGAAAGCGGAATTTATTCCCCGGCAACTCTGCCTTTTTTCTCGGGGAATACGTTTTCAATTTTTCACTCGGTCGAGCGTTAACGTATTTTCCCTAGCGTGGTGTGTTTATAAACTAAACCACAGCAAACCCAGATCGTGGTTTAGAAGTTCTTCAACAAATGTGGCAGTAAGCGATACGTCAACCTTATTGTTGTTAAAGTGGTGAAATCTATGGAATTCGTTTTGTCAACTTAAGAGGGTTGGATACAGAAAGATTTAATATAATGCGTAATTTGTGAATTAGCGGAATTTAGCACTTTAACGCACGGTGAATTACCAACATGACAGAAATAGATAACGGCGAGGAAACATTTTATATATGGCTTAGTAATATTAAGTTTAATATTATTTTTCATACAGCAATGTGTTTGTCTTTAATGACAAACTATAATTGAAACATTCTGGAGGTTAAATCGTATTTTAAACTTACGTGTCATACTTCAGGATTAGTGATTTTTTTCAAATTCTAGAAAACAGTATTTTTGACATTTTATTCATTTCGGGGATTTAGGATATTTTCCGGCTTTCAGGTTGTGGCGGATAGGTTTTAAAATAAATAAATGTTAACGTTACAAATTAACTGAAAAAAAAACTGCTGTGCATTTTAATAGGAAAATGGTCGTGGGTTGACAAATTGGCTATTCGTTCAACTTTCTAGCTCTGAGGATAAGACCTACAACTAACATAAATATGACCAGAAAATATGTATTTTTATTTATATTATATGTATAACTATGGTCTCCAACTACGTACACTATGTCTTTACACGATCAGCTCACTAAAATTATGCACTCAAAACCCTTTCATTCGTATACAAGCAATATTTACACAATGCAATATTATATTGTTACGAGAAATCAATAATAAAGTGAACTGAGTACTGTAAAACACCTACTAATACTTAAATGCTTCATGTAAGTTCACCACTAATCCTTAGAAAAACAAGTTCGACACTAATAACATAATATCTGTACTTCTTTGTAGTTTGTCACTTAGTTGAATTTTGCATGTAAATGGAGTAGACAGGAAATGTATGGTATGTGCTCGGTTTCGACTACGAGTGACGTTGAAATAAAAATGTTTACATTTTCAAAATAAATGTTATGTTTTTTAAAGATTGTCTAAATACTTCGTGATTCTCGATAGTTTCCGAATTTTTTCGATTATTCCGAAATTATTTAGATTAGTTTCCCATTTTGTAACATTTCTTAATTTTTTTCTATTTTTCAATGTTTTAAAATTTGGAAAATTTTAACATTAAGCAACTTGAGGTTGAGTTCTAAGGTCAAAGTCACATCCAAGATAGTCGTGACATCATCCAAGATGGCCGAAATCACGGCATCCAATGTGGTCACCATGACGTCATCCAAAATGACTGCCGAGCCTTTCATTGCCGAGTGCGCCCATACCCAAAGGCCTTAGTCCCTTATTCCCGGATCGGTATTTCCTATCTATCGTTTCACTCCGTCCTATTGGCTCACACAACACAAGCTAAACCAATCGTCATGTTTCAGCGTTCATTACTTACTAGAAATCTCCAAACGATGAACCGACTTGAATGTGTCCCAGTCAAACGATCATACCAAATAAAATGTTATATAAGTAATTGTGTTTGTTTCAATACAAAACAAAGTACGTTTTTTATTTATATTGTTTTTTGACGTTGCTGTATAGTTCCCGTTGGAACATGACGGATGATAGCAAGATAAACAATCACTATCCATGGTGCATTTATTTCGTAAGGAGCAGAGAAATTTGCACGGAAGCGTTCTTCGAGCAGCTAATGGGCTTGATCTTTAAAATGTTAAAAATAATACTCTAAACTATAGTATAGTGTGCCAACTCTTATTTCTGCTGGTTGACCGTCGAGTGTTACCAATTCTTGGAATACATCGTAAGTTCACAAAAAGCAAATACCTCACTTAGTATACGTTGAGGGACTGGACAATTTTGCTAATTCAATGATCTGTAGGTTAGAATCCATTGTACTGTGCATACTCAAGCCTCGACTATTTGTCCACTAGCTGCTACTCAGTGGAACAGCTGACAATGAACGAATATACGATGCTTGAGTATTCGTAGTACAATGGATTCTAACCTACAGGTCATTCAATTCGCGAGATGTTCCTGTCCCTATATATATATATATATATATATATATATATATATATATATATATATATATATATGTGTGTGTGTGTATATATATATATTTTCTATACACACCTCGTAACTTGAGATGATAATTTATCGCGGGAAAACTTAGACTGTTTGCTGGGTTTCAACGTATGTTCTGGTTACCAAAATATTACTGGCTCTGGCTTGTACATGGAGCCCTACCCTATTTGACTGAGCCAGTATGAATCCAGACGGTGTAATATTTGATGCCTGCTATTGGTTTGCAGAGAGCTATGGTGTGTCAGACGTACATCCCCCATTCATGCACATTGCAAGAAACTACAGTGTTTTGTAGGCTATTTTGGCACAACGAATATTCGCGATAAACCATCAATGTATAATAAGTAATAAAAAACTTGACGGTGTTGTAAATGCGAAACTTGACTCATTGTATCTTAAACTCTGTTCACAAGATTCCTAAAACATTAATGTTAATTTCACGCAATACTACCGCACACTGTACCGACTAACATGGTTGCATTAAGAAAATTAATTTCTGATTTACAACCTCATTTTTCCATTGCCTTGTAAAAATCTTAACATCACAAACAAGAAAGTCACAATACTAACTTCTATCGCGTAAATTGCACTCGACTGGAATATTGTGATTAACTATGTCATTATTTTCTGTTGTATATCGGTTTCCCTTTAATTCGTTAACTTCTTCTTTATAATATTTTTAATATAACTTCATAACTGTAGAAATATGTCATACTCAGACATCACGAGTAAACGCTTGGAGTAAGAATAAACACCGTACCAAAACTACAGTAAACTAATTCCATAAAAGAATAAAAAAATTTATATTAATGAACTACAAACAATACAGTATATTATTCCCCTGCAATTGATATCTATTATTTGGCTACATATGATCGAAAAAGAAAATAATAAGTAATATAAATAACGCTCTGAATTAAAAACACAAAGATACCATTAGCAGAAGTATAATTTTTTTGTCTACAATGGCCTCGAGTGGAGTTGGTTTCGTTTCAGCACAAAGGTAGTTTTAGCAGACATGCAACTTTTGTCAACTGTGGCCTCAAATACAGTTGCTTTATATTCAGCACAATGGTTTTCCAATTTGGACAAACAAATTTTATTCACAGCAAAGCTGGCCCAGTGGGCATACTACGATAGTACATATTAAGACATTCTTCAATACGAAATTAAAAAAATGTAGTATGTAAAACATGCTACCGTTGTCATAGTAATGTTTGTTGATGCAGTAAGACATACTGCAAGTAAAAAAATTAAAATTTAAAGCACTACATTGAGAAAAGGACATGGTGTTAGTATGCGTATTAAATAGAGATGGTGGTATACAGCAAAAATGTTTCGTGCCAACATAACCTTCGAAAACACTGTAGTTTCTCGTGACATGTATTACTGGGTTAAATGCGTCTCTGATACAACTTAGTTTTCATTGGCAGACCAATAACACGCATCAAATATTTCAAAAGCGATATTCTTATTGGCTCAGTTAAATTGGGCGACAGTTCCACATAAAACGAAAGCCAGTTATCTTCTGGTAAGCTGAACGTGCGTTGAAATCCAACAACGAGCCGAGCGTTCCCGCGATAAACCATCATATCTAGTAATTAAGAATTAATGAATAAAATAAGGGAGAATAAACTAATATACAGAACTCGATTATAACATTTTGTGGTCATACAACGTATGTGCACTTAGTCATCGGCTATGTATCTCATTCCGTCAGAAATACAGTTGTTGGTAAATTGATTCACTTCAATTTTTGTTTTGTAGAATCAGTTAATGCAATTTGCGAAATTTACCAGAAATGTAATTTAACAGGTATTTTCTTTATAAAGTTGCGAATTTCATGTTAACAATGTTTTCCCTTCATTATTTTCTCGTGATAGAGGTACCTGCATAATTTAATTTAAACAAAATTTTCGAAAGTTTTGTTTGATTTACTCGAGTAACGTGACTCATGTAACAGGGTATTTCAGAGTTTTACTTAATGTATTTATATATTTCTTATTCAATAAAATAATTCTTATTTTTAGCTCGTGTGAAAAACATTTTTTCTCTAAGTGGTCACATAATAAATTTTTGCACAAAATTATCACTCAAACATACTTATTTACCTACCAAACAACACTGCAAAAATAACCCAGATCCACTCAGTGGACGGGGTGAAAAATATCAGGAAAGATTAAAAGAATGAAAAGTTTTGTCCCTATTCTCACTCTGTGTACCACTGACAGGTCGATATTGCTATTTTGCTATTAATACAATGCTAGAGAATATTAAATTGATTTCTATTGGTAGTCATTAAAGATTATTTATAGACTGGAATTTATTAACAAACTGGCTGGGGAATAGCTGCTGACAGAGAATTTGAATGCCCACCATAATAAAAGGCTCTAGTATTTTGTGTAAACTTTTAAACTTACAAAGGCAAAAAAATTCTTGTTCATAAAACGAACATCATTCTTCTGCATACAAGCACCGTCAATTTGTGTTTATGGACGACACCACGCCAAAATGCATACTTCCTAGTTTGTTACAACCAACCTGCAAACACGTCTCAGAATAAATTTTTCCTGTAAAAACAATATACATAATGTATTATCTGTGAGTCGTGTCAGGTGCATTTACGCTGGTATTATTGCGTGTATTGACATTCTCTTTTCTGCTTTGTTTATTTAGCGTCTGCCCAAAGAAAAAAAGGGTCGGTTTCGTCATGTGAAGTCCCAATTGGTGGCGGAACGCCGTTTTGTTTGTCTTTGCAAGTAAATCGCATAGAAAATTATTTTTGATGTGGCAATCGTTAGGGTGGCTTGACTATAGTACGCAGCAACAAGTAGGCTACGTTGATTAGCATAAATGACATTTGACCGAAAGAAATCAACGGATTTTTACTTTTTTTTTTCATGTAGCGACTAAGGAGCGTAAATGCACTTGGCGACTCATAGGTAGAGATTATGTCCAGAGAATTTGGTTTATCGCGGGAAAAGTAGACTGTTTGCTAAGCTTTAGTGTAATGTATTCATTTCCGACGCTTTTATTTCGTTACTGGCGAGTCCCTATTTGACTGGGCCAATGGTAATTCTTGTCTGCTACTGCCGGACGTCTGTGATTCGTCTGAAAACAACTATGCTGTGCCATATAACCGCTGGCCAGCAAAACACGACTAGGGACAGGAAAATTTCCAGAATTCAATGACCTGTAGGCTTGGCTTCATAGCACTATGCATATTCAAGCCCCGTCTATACGTGCATTGATTGTTGTTCATCTGAGTAGCAGCTAATTGACACATAGTGGGGGCTCAAATATGCATAGTACAATAGATTCTAGCCTGCAGGTCATTGAATTCGCGAAGTTTTCGTGTCCCTATAGCCTACATGACGCAGGAAGATACACTGTGTGATACTTTTTTGTATAAATTGTTATCATGTTTTGCTTTCTCTATGAGACTCAACCACGGCTAGCTTGCTCAAAATTTATTTAACATTTACCAATGCATGCAGAGAAAGACATTACATTAAGTTTAACATCCAATACCTAAATCAATCACAGAATATCAGGGAAAATTTAATAGTGGATTCGTTTACAGAAAAGGAAAGAGAATTGCTCAAAACATTTACGTGAGACAATGTTAATAAATAAAAATAATATTGTAATACGAGAAAAAATGAAATTTAATAGTTTGTGGCTGTCGACAAAATAGAAGGATATTAACGCTCAAAAGGAAACCATAAATTGTCCTGGATTTAAGAATCAAAATAGAGGAATTACCAACTAACTACCTCCGGCAAATGTACCGAGAACCATGCGAGAGAGTCGTGCCTTAGTACAGATATAGAATAAATTGTCCCTGCAAAACTATATCCTATCGTTCTTGTACTGATGTGCAGGCTGACTCTGTCGCTGTAGAAAGAAGTCACAGTACCATGAACAATCTTCTACTGCAGCACTTAAGGTCCTCGTCGTCCGCTCATCCCAGTTTTCCTTCACAAGGATACACCCCTGAATCTCGAACTATCCTGGTCGTGAGTATAAAATCGAGCCTTTCTAGACCTGCGATGTAGCATAGCTAGTCTTCTTCGTGTCCATTCCAGTACTTATTTATTTTCAAATATTCCTACCACATAATACTCCTAAACACTCACAACAAAATCTCCTAGCTAACCGTCTGCACTTACAATCGATACTAGGTGGTTTCCAAACAAAAATTATGTAGAGAAAATGTCAAAAGCCATATAAGATTTAAATACAATTATTTACGTTATTAAGTAACCAAATATTAACATAATATAAGAACTATAGCGTGGTATTCAAAGTTAAAGTTAAAATTACGTCTGTAATATAGGCAAGAACATTAGATATATTACAACTGATCTACAGAATACGTTGGCAGAAAACATTCTCGCGATTTCCACCATCTCTAATGATGGCTTATAGCGGGAAAACTTGACCGTTAGCTGGGTTTCAACGCACGTTCAGTTCACCAGAAGATTTCTGGCTTTCACTTGTCCGTGGAGCTGTTGCCCTAATTAACTGAGCCAATAAGAATCCCGCTGTTGTAATATTTGATGTATATTATTGGTCTGCAGACAGCTACGTTGTGTCAGACGTACATCACCATAGCCATGTTATGTAGAAGGCCGCGGCCTTAGATCCGGCAACCCTGCCAGAAAGGGTTATTTTAACACTTCTTGTAGCACTCCAAAGGCTTCTCCTGATTCGCCGGTATGTATGGCAGAATAACGAATCAGGTACAGCCATTGTCTTTGGAGTGCTACAAGAAGTGTTAAAATAACCCTTTCTGGCATGGTTGCCGGATCTAAGGCCGCGGCTTTATACTGAAGACGGCTATGACATCACTCAATCATATTTGTTGCCATTATCTACAGCGTTTTCAAGGGTATGTTGACACGAAACATTTTCGCGATATAACATCATCTATACTCATTGGTGATACACCCGATATATATGCTTGGCACCCTGCTCAGCTGCCTTCTATCTCTCTGATCTTGGCTCAGTTCCGGAAGAGGTCGCTTTTTATTTCTCGCATGCACTGTAATAACGAAACGGATTTTGTCGTTGTTCGGTGGGTTTACTCGGTGTTCTTCTATTTCCTCTTCTCTTGCATTCCGCTATTGCCACTTCATGCACGCATGTGTTGCGAAGTGATTCACCTTACTTATTATCATCTGTAGTTGAAACAGACAGGGAAATGTTCTTGGCAACGCACACAGTATACCGCCTTCGAATTGAAGTGTTTCTCGTATTAAGGGTAATTGTACTACACATTAGAAAGAAAACGTGTCTTCTTATGGGTTTGTTTGGCACAGGAGAAATATACGCCGTAATTTTCGCTGATATCTCTAAATGGTGTAATAAAAACCGAAACCGTACTGCAATTACATTTAACTAGGCTTCGCAAATAGAAAAGACAGTTCAATTTTAAAGTGAGAAAACAAACCAATTTTGGATTTAAAATTATCAACCACATGTAACTTGAAAATCACGAAAGCTTTGTGATTGGTCAGTCTACACCTGTTAGTGATACGAGTGCAACATGCAGCAGAAATGTTTCCAGTGCTGAACTTTAAGGCCACGGTTCACCTCAGATTTAAACGTCATTTTTATTTTTATATTTGTACCAGATATTTTTAATTATTATTTTAAACATAATTTTGGATTAAATCTTCCTCTTAGGAAATTTTTTTATCTCTCATAGTTTTTGCGTAATGAATCGTAAACGTCCTAATTTGTACTTTACAGTTTTACGTACGCCATTAAAACCAACTGATATAGCAAACCGAAAAATTTCACAGTGTATAACAATATTGTAGGCTGCGATTTGGCACCTATAAAAAACAAAAATATATTTTTATTTTTTGTATTTTTAAAAATTTTTTGAAAATTAGAAATTTTCAGTCAAAAATTTAGCATTTTTATTAAATACAAAAATATTTTATTTTTGGTTTTTATATATGTCAAATCATAGCCTATAAAATTGTTATACACTGTGAATTTTGTCGGTTTGGTATGTCAGTTAGTTTTAGCGGCGTACATAAAACCGTAAAGTGCAAATTTTGACGTTTACGACTCATTACGCAAAAACTATGAGAGATAAAAACATTTCCTAAGAGAAATATTTAATCCCAATTCATGTTTAAAATTAGGGAAAAAATTTGGTTCAAATATAAAATAAGTAAAGACGTTGAAATCCAGGTGAACCGCGCCCTTAAACTTTCATCTTCGCAACCTGCAGTAGACTTAACCTTACTCGTATCAACATGTTGCCCTGACTGACCCTACCTCACCTGGAGAGTCAAATGATGAAAATCTTTGAATGAAATTTACAGCGGCGTGGCGTGAATATGTTACACGGGAAGAAGGACAAAACAGTGAACATACTCAACTCTGAGTTTATGTCGACTCATTAGACTAGTAGGTACATGACACATACTCTTACTGGCTGTCTCCCAGAGCCATGTCAATGCCACATGCTCATGATGTATAGTCGGTTCTATTACCTCTTACTTTGGAATACTACCACGCTTGCCCACTGCAGAATATACACGGTGTCCAATAACTTCGGTCTCATAGGGCGAACAGAAATTGGTGAAATATGGAATGTTTTGATAGTGTTGTAGTGCAATGAAATACTATTGTGAATAACAACATTACTACTACATGTCGCTCCATCCCACCGACCATGATACATCGTGTTCAAAGAAATGTTAACCATCGCATACGCATGTGCGAAATACATTGCGACCATGCATTTGAGCATTTTCTGATTTAATGACCCATGGAAGTGAACACGCTGCTGTTGTCTTACGCCGACACACTACAACACTATTAAAACATTCCATATTTCATCAATACCTATATGCCTTAAGAGACCGGACTTATGGGACATTCTGTATTTCAAAACACGGTTGCATTTTGAGTCTAATACGTCGACTAAGAGACTCTATAAACTATTATAATCGGCGTACCTCGAATTCCCATTCGATCAGTAAAATGGGAACACGCGAATGACGAAAACACAATGACGCTTAAATACCTGGAGACTAGCAAACAGACAACTTCTCACGTGGAACAACACTACTTCACTCCGTGCAATAAAAGCTATGACCAAGGCCACAATTTTGTCGCAAAAAGATTTTTGTCCCACTTTTTTTTCAGTGTCTCACGTGCACATCTGCAGCTTTGCTTCATGGTTATTGGCAGCGTGTCTTTGTTCAGAAACGTCTCTTATTTGACTGCACCAATCAGAATAAGGTTATTGTGACTCCGTACGTCTGTGATTTGCCAAGGCAAGTGAGAGTAAAAATCATCCAATCACCGACGATGTAGCAGAGCAGCAGATGTACACACAACACATCGAAACCAAAGTTGCAAAAATATTTTTGCCATAAAATCGTGGCTCTAGTACGACAAAGAGATTCCATTTGTTTAAGACGAGGTTCGATCATTTGATATTGCTATTTTTGTATGTGACGTTTCTGATATTTTTTGCAATGGGTGTCAAAAATTATGGTACGCTCTCAACGCGAAGACTGGCGCATATTGAGCGCCTTGAGCTTAGAAACGATAAAACAAGTAGTCATCAAGCAGAAATCGACCTTAGCTCAGGCCCCAATCGTGCATTCGTGTGTCACTATAACGTCACTATTTCATTATTATTACAGGTATACTATGTCTTATTCTGAAAACGGTCATTTAAGTCATTTTCACTTTCCCCAAAGCCGTGATAGTGTACTGTGACCGGCTCACGGCGCACTAGGTTGTGGGTTCGCTTCCATAGGTTCTGTCCAGCGGGGTGTAAATTTGTGTTCGTTTCGATTGGTCACAATATTGTATCATAACACTTGTTCCAACTTATAATCGAGGTTAAATAAAGTCCGAATAAGTAGTGGAGAGGACATTTGGCACAATGGCGATATAGTTAAACCTTTTTATTGTGCCTTAAGGGGGCATGGTAGATAATTCAACGCTTAAAGCATTAATATATAACTGTACTTTTCTTGAAGCCAATTTTCGAAAACTAAACAATAGCAATCCTAGGCAATAATTTTAGCCAACGTTTTAAACGAAACTGTTTCAAGTGTTACGAACTTCTGAGGCACAATCTCTGACGCTGGAACCTTGTGCAATTAACTGCGGCCCAAGAGATCACGCGTAACGAATTAGTCATTCTGGATACATATTTACTCATTATGTTGGCAAGTACCATTATCTAGGATTGTCATTGAGTATTTTATCCATGTTGGCTTCGAAAAAATCGTAGAAATCAATTGATGATTTCAGCATTTATTTACCTAACACGCACCCTTAAACTAAATATATATATATATATATATATATATATATATATATATATATATATATATTGAAATGCCGCTCGCGTCCCCCACCAAGCTGACCTGGATTAAGTTCCCTGTGGAGTAGGTTCCAAATATTTTCTCATGAGGAAACGTAGCTGATGTAGTCGTTAGTGAGTTTTGTCAAGGTAGTCTCGTTTCGCCTGCAATTGTATTTCGCCGCAGCTCCATCTTCAGGGCTGGATATCTTGTCATCTCTCAGAGCGGACGCCTAAGAGTTTCTATAAAGAAAGTCTACCTCTCAGGATGTGATACCCTGTCTTCAGATATATTTTTACTCTTCCTGAATATACGTAACAAACGTAAACGGGATCGCTAATCGGGTACGTAACGATTCTTATACGATAGTAGCAGAGCCGCGATTTTGTGGCGAAACTATTTTTCACAATTTGGTTCCATAGCCTTACGCGAAATTCTGCAGCTCTCCTTCACGGTGAGTGATTGGATATTTTAACTCTCATTTGTCTTGCGACTCTATCTGGAAGTCTAAAAGTATAGTGTCACAATGGCCTTATTCTGATTGGTTCAGTCAAGTAAAATTCGTATCTGCACAAAGACATGTTGCCAATAACCATGATGCAAAGCTGCCGATGTGCACGTGAGTTATTTGATAATTATTTTTAAAAAATATTTTCGGGACAGTATTAAGGCTCTTGATGTTCGTAAAAAAACATACCATGTACGCAAGCGGGCTAGTTTCTGAAAATATAAAAAAAAAAATATTTTTATTCTGATGGCCTACAAATTATGTGGCGACCCACCTAGACTGTGCCCATAATTATCTTAATATGAAACAATATTAGTATAATTTATCAAACCATGGTTTCACATGCCACATTTGAGATTTCTTAAAAAAAAAAAAAAAGTACATGAGTTATAATTACGCTCATTTTACATCAATGCAGTATGTATAGAAAACCGTAACGTAATTAAAATTAAGGAGATTACTGCATTTCTTAACGTATTTGTGATTTTTGCAATTTGGGCCACCATTTAACGCGACATGAGGCAAAGAGTATTGAAAATAAAAAGTTCGCACAATTTCGGGTCATTTGAATGCAGACTCCAGCGTTAATGGCGCCAAATTAAAATTTGTTGGGATATGAGAAAGCTTTTGGTAATGCTCTCAAAGGATAATTACTTACGTTTGCACATTTCGTCCCTTCGCGCGGTGTTAGGAATGCGGTAATTCAATTTACATGTAATTGATAATTCTAATGTGAAAATGGTAACTGCGTCGACCATTAAAATTCACTGAAGTAGCCGTAGTATGAACCAAATTTCCATTAGCACGTTTTATATACAATTCCAGTGACGTAAATAACTTAGTAGTTTGTGTTTAACCGACAGCGATTGAACAGCCTGTAGCTGAATTTTTTAACCCTTGGTACGCTAACATGTTTTAGTTTTATTTTGCGAGTTTTTCTAAAGCCTCCTTTCACATAGTTATTATAAACATTTACTCAACGGATTTAACTTTAATAATTTCACCGCATATTCCTAAACATACATTCACTTTATTTTAACTAAGGGCATATCAGAGACAGTTCTGTTAACATATTGAACAATTGCAGACAAACGTGTGATTTTTGTAGACTAAAATGTTGGTTTAAGTTTCCTTACAGTTAACATCATTGTAATAATACAAGTAAATAGTTTTAAGAGAAGAATATTGGCACTTCATCAAGGATTTGTAGTAAAAGTACAAAGAAATAATACCTATGTAACATTTACAAAGAAAATAGTAATCATTTCAGAGTATTGAAGGCTTCCCGCTCTACAAATTAATACTATAATCACTACACAAATTTTCTGAACATCATGACAAGAAATAAGTGAGTCACCTTTATACACAAATGCACTGATATCAGCACCGTTGCCTACCCGATAGCTGTGGGGAGAGCATAAATAGGGATTGACATGATAGCATTCGGCGGTACTTTGTGTATTATAATAATTCCGCTTTCGAACACAAAACAATTTTATGTATTACGAAGATGAGACTATTGCTACAGGAAAGCAAAATGGTAAAACAACATCTATGAGGTGACGGTAACTAGAGAAATTATAGTAAAAATACGAATTTATTTTTAGAATTTTAAGGGTGTTCAAAAACTGCCTAACAGATCCTATAACAATGTGTGACTCGCCCAGATGAACGAACATAATCACTGGTGCCATATATATATATATATATA
>PNEQ01086435.1:0-14238 GCA_003012365.1 Medauroidea extradentata | reverse complement strand
ATTCTTGTTATTTATTTTATTTTCTGTTTGTTCATTGTTTTTATCTGACCAGATTCCAGTTTTGGAATTTCATGTTGTGTATGTATCCTGATGACTAAAGCATACTCTGCTTATTTATGTTTTCTTGTATTATTTTTAGTTTTCTTTTAACAGTCATTTATTTCGCAATGGAGTATGTCCAAGTAAATAAATCCAGTCAATATATCTTTGAGCTGTTAAACAGCATTGACTTTCCTGGTACGTTTGTCTGCCCTACAAACAATTTGAAAACTCACAGTTCTCTATCAACGACCCCCCTCTTGGCAGGATTGTCACATCTAAGGCGTAGCGAGGCTCGCGGGCAGTTAGGCACGTAACAATATTGCGTTGAATGACATAATGGTCATTAGTGTTGTATGAGAAAGTTAACAGAATCCCCCGCACTATACATGTAGAAATAGTACATACAAATAAATTATGCTTGCAAGTAGTCAGTTAGTTCAACTGATAAATTTTAATGTGCTTCTGTGGGTAATTGTCAGGTCTCTATAAAATATTTGATTGGCACACTAACAAAGCCTATTTTTTTCACGCAAATTTAATAACATAAAACACCCACAATAATTTAAATAACAGTTATTTGTAAATTTATTTCTTCAGAAAAATTTTGTTGAATTGTAAGAATCACATTTATTATTGCAACGAAAATTTTATTCAAGTATTTTATTAAAATATCAAATACGTGACTTTATCAACTTAACGGACAGAATTTTCATATATAAATTTCTTAACAGATGAAATACCTAAATAACTCAATAATACATGCGACTTCAAGCACCTTCCCAAATTGAAGACAATTTATGTTTACTAAGAAAGTGGCATAATATTTTACTATTTTGTATACACCTCCAAGTGAACATTTAATACAATTATTTCGTTGTTATTTAAATTAATTATTGATTTTGTAACGCTTTTATGTTTTACTTTCAAAGACAGTATTTGTACAATGCCATTTTTTACAGCTGGCAAATTTAAATTTAGAAACAAAATCCAAAATTTTAGTTACGAGGAATAATTAATGAATATATTGAATGAGCAAACACTCAAATGTGCAGCGATGTTAACGTCATATCAAACCCTGTGACTGATACAGTGACGTAAGCAATACGACATAAAGCAATGGCTGACAGATAAGATAATATATTTTTTGAATGGACTATATCACGGGTTTTACTAATGCAGTATGAATCCACACCATCTATAAAACCGTTGTATTTTAATCCGTGTTATGTCGGAAAAAATACACAGATAATTATTTCGTGTGCCTTGCCTCTAACGTACACCACTACGTGAAAAGACTCGAAAGGATTCTATATCTGCGTGCTACGCCACCTCTTTCTCACACACACACCATTCATACAGGAGTGGAAAAACAGGGTGAAGAAAGAAGAGGAAAAAGAGGGAGGAAAAAAGAGGGACTCAAAAAGCGATTGCAAACGCAGGCCCGAAATTGGAAACGTTTGCTGTAAATTACCTTAGCTGTCCAGAGGTCAGAGCGCCATAACCGGTACGGGTCTCGTTATATCCTACCCTGTTAATCCTCATTCCCAATACCAATTTCAAAGGAATGGGATGTGCGAGGGCAAGAGAGGGGCAATGGTTATATCGGTGAGAGAATCACGGAAATCCTCCTCTGTTTCCGACACTCCGGGGATTTTTCTAGCCTTCTATCAACCCCAGCCGATACAAACTACGAGCAAAGCTATCTGTGCCTAACTCCCTCTCCTTTCTGAAGAAAAGAGTAGGCATATCAGATCACGTTTCTGCCTGTTTGCCTGCGTGTGTGTGCCTCTGTGTGTATATGTGTATGTCTGTATGTGTAGGTGTGTATGACTGTGTATGTGTTTGTCCACCTCCCCCTCCAAACCACTTAAATAACTTTGGAATCCGTGGACAGCATTTAATCAGAACCTAATACTTTTATAGTATTAAGAGGGCGTGATACATAATTCAACGCTAAAAGCATTAATTTATAACTGTAGGTTTCTTGAAGCCAATTTGCGGAAACTAAACAATAGCAATCCTAGACAATAGTTTTAGCCAACGTTTTAAACAAAATTGTTTCCAGTGTTACGAACTTCTGAGGCACAATCTCTGACGCCGGAACCTCGTGCATTTAACTGTGGCGCAAGAGATCACGCGTAACGAATTAGTAATTACGAATAAATATTTACACATGAAGTTGGCAAATACCATTATCTAGGATTGTCATTGAGTATATTTACGATACGGGCTTCGAAAAAAGCGTAGAAATTAATTGATGTTTTCAGCGTTTATTTATCTACCACGCGGAAAAATTTACTTCTCAGATATAACATATTATGTTGAAAATATGAAAATGACCGCCAATTTGAAACTCTATATACGAAATGAAGTAAATACATGAAAATCAAGTCACCTTAGTGGTTCTTTACGAATACTGAGTTTGATGACATGTTATATTACGGTTCCTTCAATATCTAGTAGTAGTGTTTTGAAAACATGAACGTGACAAATTAGATATACAAAAGTCATGTCAGGTTACTTATTAGATTCCGCACAACATACTAAGCATTGTCAGTGTTTTATCCAATCATTCTGTATACAGTCTGTATTATCCAACATCTATTTGACTGTTCTGTATTATTTCAGATCCACAGAGTTAGAAGGTAGCAGTGGAGCAAATTAAAGTAGTATTATTTAATGTTTCTATATGTGAGTTAACGATTTAGCTTTAAGGTTTAGTTTACATCCAATTTGAGGTTTCATGTAATTTCTGGTTGCTACTCTTATTAAACTTTTTAAGAATGCCAGTGGTAGCGTTTTGAGACTCGTAACATAGCAACGGTGAATGAATATAATTATACAAAATGAATATTACCATCACTGTATTTAATGCAAACCTGCACTCTAAATCTGAATTAGTGAATATTCACTGATTCACGCCGATGGATGGAGCAGTTTCAACAAATTGAATTAGTGATAAACCAGTGTGAAATCGGTGACTATTCTCTGATTTCGATAAAGAGTGCCAACATTCCACGAATTAATTAGTGAATGTCCACTGATTTTTCAGTAATTTTTCACTGATTCAATAAGTGAAAACTGTTCTTTGAAAACAACTGAGAAAAACTGTGAATATCCACTGATTCACTTGTGAGATGGTGGAAATCTTAAAGGAAATCAGTGAACATTCACTAATCAAATAGTGACTATTGTCACAGATTCAAATTGTTGAAACTGCTCCATCCATCAGCGTGAATCAGTGAATATTCACTAATTCAGATTTAGAGTGTGTATATATGTTGCGTAGCTAGCTTTTCAACACACCTGCCCCTCTCATGAAAAAACTACCCTAATTTAATTTTCTAGATTTTCGAATTCAAGACACGTGTGCCACTTTCTATTTCGTTATTTATATGAAAACTTGTTAATTTGAATTAATTTCACTTTTTTAATATTTGGCTACTTTAAACGGCTCTGTGACGTTGGTCGTGATTCTACAAATATTAATTTTTTAGACCAAATCAACACATTAAATGAAAAAATAACATAACATTAACAGTATAGACTTTAAAAGATATAAACATGTTTTAACTAAAATTTCAATTGTTTATTCGTGTTATTATATATCAATTTTGTATCAATAATTATATATATGTATTTAATATTTTTTTAAATTATGTGATACACAAACAGATTTACTCATTTATTTTAACGCGATTATTTCTACTGTAGGTCGCGTATAAACTTCCTCTTCTTCACAACAAACACATGTATTGTATTAAGTACAACTTCAATTTTTAAGCTTAAAATTTTCTTATTAATTTTAGTCTACTTTCCGAAGAAAAATGTAGGCTTATGAGATCACTTTCCTGTACGTATGTATGTATGCATGTATGTATGCATGTATGTATGTATGCATCTATGTATGTATGCATGTATATATGTATGTATGCATGTATGTATGCATGTATGTGTGCACGTATGTGTGCATGTATGTGTGCATGTATGTGTGCATGTATGTATGCATGTATGTATGCATGTATGTATGAATGTATGTGTGCATGTATGTGTGCATGTATGCATGCATGTGTGCATGTATGTGTGCATGTATGTGTGCATGTATGTATTTATGCATGAATGTATGTATGTATGTATGCATGTATGTATGCATGTATGTATGCATGTATGTGTGCATGTATGTGTGCATGTATGTGTGCATGTATGTGTGCATGTATGTGTGCATGTATGTGTGCATGTATGTATGCATGTATGTATGCATGTATGTATGCATGTATGTGTGCATGTATGTGTGCATGTATGCATGCATGTGTGCATGTATGTGTGCATGTATGTGTGCATGTATGTATTTATGCATGAATGTATGCATGTATGTATGCATGTATGCATGTATGTATGCATGTATGTATGCATGTATGCATGTATGTATGCATGTATGCATGTATGTGTGCATGTATGTGTGCATGTATGTATGCATGTATGTATGTATGCATGTATGTATATGTAGCTGTGTGTGTGTCCATGTAGCCCATGTGTTTTTGTGTGTTTTTGAACCAGTAAATATAATTTCATCAAACTTGGTGCACGTATAGTACCTGGTAACTTGACGTAATTTTTTTTGTGTATTTCGTCTATGTTGTGTTCGTATTTTCAAAACGGCGTACATATTAATATTTTCGATTTTATAAGATATAAGGAACCGTATCATAGAACAATATCAAACTCAGTAAACGTAAGAAACGTAGTAGGATTACATACTTTATATAATTACTTATTTTTTGCCGTATACATATTTTCAAAGTGTCATGTTAATAAATGTCTTGTAAATGAATTTCTGACACTAATTTGTTAATTTTATCACTTTAATTTCTATATTTTTTTTTGCCCTAGTGTCTTCATATTATATAACTCGCTAGGTTAGACTGCAGCATGATATGTCGTATCTAAGGAAACAATTTTACGAATTTCTTACAACTTGGTGCACATGTAACACATACAGAACTATCTTAACATTTGTGTATTTTGTTCATTCTGTATTCATATTTTCGGATTGGCGGCTATTTTTCTATGTTAGCATACTATGACATATCTGAGGAAAAATATTTCCAAACTTCATCAAACTTGATACAAGTATACTAAATAGTAAGCTGACTTGACATTTGAGTATTTTTTTCATCCTTTGTCTTGTAATTCGCCAAATTTCACGATGTTTCTAAAATTATATGTATTTAGGATAGATGTGTAGCATAAAGGCTGAACAGAAAGTGTTGTTGGTAAGCCTCGAGAGAGGATCGAGATGAAGCCAGCACTGAACAGGACAGAAAATATGAGATCTGCGAGGGGCCACGAAAAATGTGTCGCCGAGGCTTGTCGCATCCCCAGGGAGTCTCAAAATGAGTGTAAGAGGGGTTGGTTTGCTTGTTCGAAGAAACTTCGCTGGTGGCCCAGCCATGCTCCAGCAGTGTAACCCCCCTTCCCCTTTTAAATCACTCTGAGAGACAGCGAGAAAATTTGGAATGAGGCTCTCTTCTTCTCTCCCCCCCTAACTTTCCAAAATGGCGGCGAACAAGCCGAAGCCATGCTGGTGGCAAAAATGAAAATAAATGGAATTGTATACAGTATTTAAATAGTGTCAAAATTAAAAGGAAAAGATTGTATGTGAGAAATCTGTGTCATTGTGCAATGTAAGATTTACGTAAATAATTTAAATAATTTTGAAAGAATAAAATGGTGGATGGCCTGTGTCGTGAGACAGTCGCCGAGATGGGGCGTGGCCTGTTTTCAGGGAAGGTCTGTGGTTGGTCAGTTGAGAAACGTGGAGATCGCGAGGGTTGTGGTCGTCAGGGGGTGCTGACGCCGGATCGCAGCAGTTGCCCGTGGACCCCTTCGAAAGGAGGTTCGCAAGGTCAGCTACAATTTCAGTTAGTAAAATTTTGAATGTTTTGATCGGGGCAGGAGTTCGCGGGGGCCTTAGAAAGGTACGCTCGCGTTGCCAATTATCGATCTATATTGGATAATTTGCGAAAGTTTAATTGTGAGGAAGTTGACCGATTTCATTGTTCTTTCACGATTCGTATTGGGAATACAGTCACATTAGTTTGACGTAATAGTTGTTTCGCGGACAAATAAGTGTGATAAACTTTGTCGCGGGAAACTTACTGAAGTGACGTCCTAAATCGGAACGATTGTAGCACATAAAATCTTGACGAGATTAAGAGAACTTTTGAATTGTTACGTTCTTTGCGACTGCCACTGATACAGTCGAGGCTACGTATATATCGGGCACTAGACGCGACAAGTACCTCGTAAGGAACTGTAATTTCAGTTTGGTCATTCACATAATTAAGACTTTAAGAGTTTAATCATTAGTAAGTGACAGGCTGCGTAAATTTAAATGCCCAATAAAGGAGCAGTTTTATAAAATGAACCGCAGATCTTAAAAAGTCGGGTTCAGTCTGTATGTTCATAATAGCAGCCATTTGTAAATTTTTAGCATAATATGACATATTTAGTGAAAAATTACTTTTCTCAATTTAATTTAACTTATTGCTAATATGCTAACCACTAAGTCGACTTGACTTTTGTATTTGTCGTTCATGCAAGGTTCATATTTGTAAGATGACGGCCATTTTAATATTTTTCGAATTTAATTTACCTTATTACACATACAGTACTTAGTAAGTTGACTTAGCTTTTGGTTATTTCGTTCATCATGTTTTTATACTTTCATTGTTGTGTCCATTTTTATATTTTTAGCATAACATGACATATCTGGGCAAATATTTTTCTTTCTTATTAGATAGCTGTTTCGACTTTTATGAATTTTTTCCTTTTTGTGTTCATACTTGCAAACTGGCAAGTATTTCAACATCTGTCCAAACCCACAAAATATCAGAAGAACCGATTTCCGAATTTCATCGAAATTGGTGCACATTAAGTAATTATTAATTATACCCTATGTTTATATTATTTTGTTTGGTTCATGACGTATTCATATTTTCATAATTTAAGCTGTTTGAACATATTTTGACAACAGCAGATACGTATGGATATATTATTCAAAACTACTTCATACTCGGTACATGTAGGCCTATACTAAATTCGCATGTATGTTTTTGTTCATGCCCTGTTCATATTTTCTAAATGTCGGACATTTAAACATATTAAGTCTACACGAGAAACCCTAGTAACGATTTATCAGAATGTCATTAAAGTCAGTATTCATATAGCAATTAGTAAGATAACTTGAACTTTATGTACTAAGTATATGCCATGTCCATGTTATCAAAAAAGACCATTTAAACATTTTTGTCGTAAGTTTCATATTCAAATGATAAAATTTACGCCCGACATGGCACAGATAACATCGTAAGTGTTGAAACTTGTTTACACATTCTCTATCGTTGTTAATTTTTAACTAGCGACCGAAGAAAAATGTGTTTCCTTCCGAAGATTAGTTAACAAAACTAACCAATTTAATTGATGATTTAACGTTTGGGTAACGCTTAAAAGTAAATATATCTGACTTGTCGGGCGTAACACTTAGTTGATTGTTTTGTATGAAAATTAAATGGGTAGTGATCAGCTTTAATAATATTACTCTATATTTCAATCGATATTTTCGACGTAAAAACAGTCAGTGATACATCAGTCTCACTAAGGAATCAGCTATGATATCCAGCTGAAGTGTAAATCCGAATTTATCATGTAATGATCGGCTCGCAAGTGTTCTCTCGCTCTAGCCAGTTCATGATATCTTACAATGGCAGCGTAGTTCGACGCGGCGATAATACGCTGTGAATTGATATGGGTTATTACTGCCGCGACCTGTCACGTCGCCAACATCGTGTCGTGTTCATAGTGTACAACAACCGATATAGTTTGGCACGGTTCCTGCAAGGATCTTCTCTTGCTGGATTCACTGACGCCAAGCGGGACGTGTGATATTGGAGCGCGTCACGTCGCTTTATACGTGACGTCACAATTACACCGACACCACTAATGTCCTGACGTCCAGCTGCGACCACTTTATCCACTTCCCCTCTCTGGCGGTCGTCTTATAACTAGGGTTGTGCGATATTGCGATATATCGCACGCGATGCGATATAATTTCAAAAAATCGCGCGCGATATTTTTGTGGCGATATATCGCAAGTGCGATATTTTGCGATACATCGCGATATTTTGCGATTTTTATCGCAGCGTGATAATTTGCTATTTTTATCGCAGGGCGATATTTGCGATTTTTATCGCAGGGAGGTATTTGCGATTTTTATCGCAGCGCGATAATTTGCTATTTTTATCGCAGGGCGATATTTGCGATTTTTATCGCAGGGAGGTATTTGCGATTTTTATCGCAGCGCGATATTTTGCGATTTTTATCGCAGCGCGATATTTTGCGATTTTTATCGCAGCGTGATTTTTGCGATTTTTATCGCAGCACGGTCGTTTGCGATTTTTATTCCAGTGTTATTTTCGCGATTTACATCGCTGCACATTTCTCTTGCTATTTTAATCGTATAGTGATATTTTTGGCGATGGCATGATAGCCTCTATTGTAAGAGCAGTCTTTCTATTTTAACTCAACTTTAAGATTTAAACGTTTTAGCTCAGGAAAGACAAATACTACCGTTGAAGTTGTGATATAATATGTAGTCGTACACCAAGATTACACCACTCGTCGTAAGTCACAGTATATGCATTTTTATTTTGAGAAAAAACAAGACAAGACATTACAATTTTTTTTTCTTGAACTGAGTAACTTAGAAGAAACTAACACAATCAGCTTAATACCTTACTTCGCCGTCAGTAAGTTTTTATAAACATTAGCGAGCGACATGATCATGACATTAGGTGTGTTGATATTGTCCAAATGGATTTACAAACTTGGCTGCAAAGTAGAAACAGACACAACATAAATATTAACAAAAATGTGGCAGTATTATGGAAATTTTATGGAAACCATTTTGTAAGTAGTTACCATTTCTTTGTACGCAATAAATTTTGGAATAAGCACAGCTAGGACGTTTTTCGTTGCAATAAGCCTTAGCGTATTTGTACATTTGTGCCATTAAGACGGCCGCCTAACTCACGCTTCAAAAGAGTTGCAACGCGTTCGTAAATAGATTTTTTCTACGATACTATTCCACGTGTGTCCATTGTGCCAACATACGAAAATAAAAAAATTTCACATAAGGTTGGTATGTTATTGTGAAGACACAGTGCTCATTAAACACACAGATTCTAAGCCCTCAAACATGGCTAAAATAGACCTTTTCAGACAGCGGTACTTCAAAATGTAACCTACTAATCGGATGTATGCTCAGATTGCGATGTGCACTGAACTTTGCTACAGATTTTACACCAATAAAATGATATGGTCACCGCTTAGTGTCCCATAGTAAAAACAGTTCGGCGGGAACCTTGCACGCTATTTCAAGCGCTTGGCTCGTTGAGGTGATGCGGCTTTTGATGCGCGTTTCAAGGTCACCCTTATGTCTCTGTCATTTCTGAGCTTCTGACGCGCAGGTAGGCAGTTAGTTGGACCTGGCGCATGAGCTCCTCTGTAGCGAGGTACGAAAAGTGATTTTTTATGTATAACTAAGGACCCCTGTTTTTCGCGAAAAGAATTTAGCCCCAGTTTGTTTCTGTGCCTTTCGTACACATATGTAATTGTGCTTCATGGTTATTGGCAGCGTGTCGATGTGAAGAGCCGTATCTCATTAGACTGAGCCAATTATAATAACGTTCCTGCAACACCATACGTTGATGATTTGCCGGTAGAATCTCTAGGCTCGTGGTAGTTAAAATATCCAATCACTGACCACGAAGCAGAACTGCAGATGTGCACGTAAGACACCGATACAAAGTGGGTAAAAATTCTTTCCGCGAAAAATAGGGGTCTGTATGTATAAATATTTAAAGAGGTTCTAATGCCTTTTGTATGCGAAAAGTAGGCAGACTTCAATCTGTCTCTGTCGTTTTAAAAATACCGCCCGCTTATGAAACACGATTTCCAGCTCCTCAAAAGTTTTTTTATATACATTTCTGTAGCTGGGAAAATGCCAGCCGTAATCGTAAAACAAAACGATAGATACCTGCGTCTGAATTAAACACATGCTTTCCACAGATTAAATAAGGTCACAGCTTAAAATTCCATTGAAAAACACTTTCTACGAAAACACTGGACGCTAGTTTAGTACTCTGTGCTTAGAGGCGAAGCGACGTTTAATACACGCATTGAAGTCGACTTATCGCCTCCCCATTTCCGTGTCTCAAACGAAAATAAAAACTAAGGTCCAAACAACTCTTAATGGACCAAATATTATCAAACTCAGTACTCTTGGTGGCCTGGTCAACGTGTGTAATATTTATTATTTAAGTTTCAATATATTTATTGTATAAGTTTATGTAATGATGGGTGCTGTCGTCAGTTGCTTCATGCAAGTGTTGTGTAATTTTATGATAAAATGCAGGTAACATATCACTGTAAAAACTGCTGGACAGTTAGTGGACAGTTATGTTTGTTATAAGTATGGCGGGCGGCATTAACTGCCGGCTGGCGTATCTAGACGCTGAAAGGAAATGCTGACATGAAGATAACGACAGCATAGTTACTTGTTCTGTGTCTTCAAAACAAGATTGCCGTACTGGAAACATAACAGTTGGGTAGCTTCTCACTCTCCGTAATCCATTTCTTCTTCTTTGAAGACGGCATTGTCTTTATCTATTACACAGTAATACCCTCATTTCGTGTAATATATACAGTACAATTATTATTTGTATTTACGTAAATAGGCCTATTTTTTAATAATCAGCGACATATTCAAGTATTATAATTGCGTAATATTTGTACTCATTTAAGCATGAATAAAGAGTATCATGTTTATAGTCCACTAGTGTGTGTTGAATGCCTCCTATTTTTACTTTTAGTTTTGTGTATTTTTGCATTGAAATATTGTTGAAAAAGGTACCACAATAGGATGTGAGTTTCGTTGTAAATATTGCTTTATAATTAGTAGTGATAATTTTATAACAGCTTTATGTAGTGGTTAGTGATAACATGTATTAATTATACTTCGAATATATAGTACGTACTGCGATAATGTTCGTCGAAAGCTCATAATTTTGCGGAGGAGGACTAGTTGTGAGGAATACCCGACCCACCAAACAGAGCGCGAGATAGAAGAGGGGATTCAGGGGCCTTTCCCTTTACGAGCAAATTTGGGGTTTCAAGGCAAAAAATTGTGCTTTTTAAGCATTGTTCATACCTAAAGATCCTATCTATATAGCTGGTTGAAATTGTGATTGTTTCATATAAAATGGTGTCCGTGAACATTTTTGCAAACACACAGTTATATTACCTGCTGGAACCTTGTCCCATCGCAAATCAGTATTTAAATACCAGGAGATACCTGAATATTACATGATGCAGTTTTAAAATTATTCTGTACCTGTATGCAAACGTAAATTACTAATGAAATAATTTAAATGACCTAAATCACTTTCATTACTGCAGAATTTTTATAACTTGTTACAGTGATAAATAACACAGTCAGTTGGCTATATTATTACACACATTCGCTAAAATATTGAGGATGTTTACAATAGTTTTTAATACGCTTTAGGTGTTTTACTTACTGTAGTTTTTGTTAGTTCATTAATGTAAAAATTATTTAATCTTAAAATTTTTCAATATGCCATTAATTACTACATCAAACGTTGTTCGCTTATTTCTTTTGGACATTTTACTTTACGGAAATTTTCAGAAATAATTGCGCGGTTCATATATATTTTTGAAACAAGTGAACTGCAAAAATTACTCTGACTTTACCGTTCTCTTCTTCACTATTTGAATGCTGAGGCTTCATCTTTTTGGTACGGGATGAAGCGCACACATGGAAAAACATTTTCGCATGGGACCCAGATCTTAACCGTTAGTTACATAACGTTTTTATAAGCTTTATTACAAGGTTAAATATACGTGACATCACGCTACAGTAATCATGCATTTTAATACGCTAATGAAAAATGTTAGGCGATGCGAACGTTACAATTAACACCGATCCCCCACCCAATAAATCGGTGGAGGGTCCGGGGGCCATCTAATGAAAAAATTAAGCTTTTAAAGTGAACAATTGTGTTATTTAAGTAGTTTCCGGACTCCATTTCACTATTATATGTAGTGTAAATACAAACATTTAGGGAGGGGGGATTCTTGGCCCCGTTTGCATCTCCCCTACTTCTGGGCGTGTATACGCAGCGTGGTACTGAAGCTTGATTGATATTTTACTCCTCCGTCTGAACGTGTCCCCTTCCATCTCCACCTACCCAACGACAAGCCGTTGATGCGCGTGAGTTATATGACAGTGATAACAGACTAATAGTATCACCCGTATTGTAACTGATATGAAGAGACAATTGTGATAGTGGTGGCTGTAGTCACACGGTGTCCGTGAGTAACGATTGGAAGATTTATTTCGTTTTGATGTACTTTAATGTTTAGAGATATTTATAGTGCATTGATAATGTTGTTGTTATTGCCGACGAGGGAAGCTTTGCTATTTTTTCAAATCTTACTGACTGAAGGAAAGTTGTCTTTACGAGTGAGGCAATCTGTGACTACACAAATGAGAAAGGCGTTGAATGTTTATGTGAACCAACATACATCATTTTAAATTGGTATTGTTATAGTTTGTGTATTTAATTTGATCCCTATAAGAAATATTATTTAACAGAACACACATTTTATGTTACACTAAAACAAACACGCACATTAATGAAGGGAAATGTCCCCCCCCCCTCCTAATGAAGACTCGCCTGGTGCGATGCATTGGATACGTACATCAGGGCAATTTTTTTGCGATATTTATTACAATGTGATTTCTAAAGAACCGCGATATTTTCGTAGCGCGATATTTATCACATAGCGTGATATATCGCTATTTTATCGTAGTGCAATATTTATCGCAGTGCAATATTTATCGCATAGTGCGGTATATCGCGATTTTATCGCAGTGCGATATTTATCGCATAGCGCGATATATCGCGATTTTGTCGCAGTGCGATATTTATCGCATGGCGCGATATATCGCGATTTTATCGCAGCGCGATATTTATCGCATAGCGCGATATATCGCGATTTTATCGCAGCGCGATATATCGCGCGTATCGCGATACTTTTGAAATATCGCATCGCGATACGAAAATTCAAAATAATAAATACTTATTACAACGCCAAGTAGGACGTCTGGCAGTGACCGACATGTTTCCAGTAGCCCAGCTAGCAACTGCTGATATGTGAGATGTGTGCCTGCTCTACTGACCTGCAAAATGTAAGATTCCCATGGAAACTCTCTCGTGTAGTTTAATTATTTTCTTTTAATTGAAACTTTCTTTACATACCAGCTTTTCTTCAGCTGGACACCAATGCTAACATGCAATGATTATATCTGACACAAAGAAGGATGCATGTAGTTGACATGTAAGAGAGAGAGAGAGAGAGAGAGAGAGCAAACATTTCCTTATATATTTTGAATGAAGCCTATAACTGCTGTACATGTAAATGACGACATAAATAAGATTTCCTCTCTACTGGCGTCCATGCAACTTGACAATGTGTTTATTGATACTAGTCAATGCACGTTACGTATTATAAGGCAGGGATATTGATATGTATATGTGAGAGAGGTATGTGGTAGGCCTATAGTAACGGGTAGTCTGGCATACCTTGACAATTTCATCTAAGAATTTTCTCAAAGAGCTATTTTATTAAAGAATCTATTTCTTATTTCTCAGCCTAAAACATCAATAGTCAATACCACACCGTTTGCAGACGTTATCAGTAAAAATGTAGTGACTTTTGACGAATCTGAAAGCGTGTTATGTAACAATCTGGCCGAGGTCTGATCTTGACCATAATCGGATATGCACATTTCGCCCGCCACGTTTCAACAAATTATTACGAAACTAATATTACCACCTAAACTCTCTATGATATAATAAAACTTTGTAACAGAGCAATGTGGCGGTATTGTAATAGTCAGACCACTCGCCCTCACATCGAGAAAATACATGTTCTATTCCCGGCGTGTTTTCGACCCATTATTTTTTGGAATTGGGAAACATGGCAGACGTCACTACTGGTTGTAGGGTTTCCTTGAGTCACTCCAGTCTCCCCCCCCCCCCCCCCCCCCTT
>PNEQ01086427.1:12976-35322 GCA_003012365.1 Medauroidea extradentata | reverse complement strand
ATATCTAACTAAAACAAGTGGAGAACTACAGTAGGCAACGATAATGGGCAGCTATATGATAAAGACTGGGCTCAAGAAGCTACTTATACTCCGGTATATGCAGAAAGAGAAGCTGGAAGAGGTTGTGAAATGATTGACAATTATGGAGGTGGAGAGGGGCAAGTGCAAAGACAGTTCAAGGTCATGTGATGTTAGAAGAGAAGGTGTGACAGGTTCAAACATGTGTGGCAGTAATGAATGGGTGGCAAAGAGGGGAAAGGAGGAGTGAGGTGGTCTGGGACAGGTTGTGACATGTCTGACAATGAAAGAGGTTTAGAGGGGAAAGTGCAGTGACAGTCCAAGTTCATGTGATGCAGGAAGAGAAGCTGAGACATGTTCTGACATGCCAGCATTAATGGTTGGGAAAAGGGGAAAGAAGTGGAGAAGAGAGCTGGGTCAGGTTCAAACATGTGCGGCAGTTGTGGCGAAGGAGAGGGGTGAGAAGGGGGGAGGTGGCCTGAGACAGATTGTGACATGTGCGCCAATTATGTGGTGAAGTGAGGGAAGTGCAATGACAATTCAAGGTCATGTGATGCAGGAAGAAATGCTGGGACAGGTTCTGACATGTGCAGCAGTAATGGTGGTCTAAGAGGGGAAATAAGGGGGAAGTGAGCTGGGGCAAGTTCAAACACATGCCACAGTTCTACTAATGGAGTGGGGAAAGGAGGGGAAAGTGAGCTGGGACAGATTCAAACATGTGCAGCAGATTTTGTGATGGATTGGAGAGGGGGGGAGGTGACCTGAGACAGGTAATAATACGTGTGCCAAAAATGGAAGCGAAGAAGGGGAAGTGAAATGACAGTTCAAGGTCATGTGATGCATGAAGAGAAGCTGGGACAGGTTCTGATACATGTGCCAAGGAAGGAGCGGTGATAGGGGAGAGAGGGGAAGGTACTGTAGAAAACTGCATGGTTATACAAAATTATAGTCAGTTCCTTGCTTGATGTTGAAAAGGTCTGGTACTGTCCATTATGTCTGGGAGTTGTGCAAATTAATATCATAATTAATTACTGAATTTATTGGAAATCGATCGGGCATAGATTCGACTATATAGGATAATTGATTGAATCATGTAATATTAATTGTTTTTTAAAAATGCAATTGATTGAATTGATTGATAATCGATCGGGTTTTATGCGCAAGAATTTAAATATTTAACATTGTTTGATATTACATTTTTAGTTACTAAAAATTAAGTGGTTATGCAGACATTTATACCGCATAGCATGTGAATCTCATACATAGTACAACACTAGAATTAAATAATCGATAACTCGAATATGGTGATGACAGCTGCACCCCTAGCAGATAACTCGGGAACAACAAGATGTCGGCGTTAGCATTGTCTACAAGGTCGAGCCATATGTTACCGAACATGGCCGAATATTGCAGAAGATTACCGAGCATGGCCGAGCATAGTCGATGTATTTTTTAACTAAATAACTTTTATAAAATATGTTTTTATTTAAAATGATTTTATATAAACCGATTTTTTATTAAATTTATTTATTAAATGCATGTGGGGATGGGACAGAATGCGAAATCAAAATTTGTTCGGAATACTCTTAAGAAACCTCCAGTAGGCAATCAAAAACAAAATGAAGCAATTTAAAAAAAAATGTTTCTGGATTTTTAGGAATTTTCGAAAATGACATCATCCAAGATGGCGGACGGAAACAAGTTGGCGGCCGGAAATAATATGGTGGTCGAAAACAAGATGGTGACCAGAAGTAATATGGCAGTCGGAAACAAGATGGCATCGGGGTGTTAGGTTACAGGGATCAAAGGTCAAGTTGAAAGGTCAAGGTCAAATGTTATGATCATGGGGTTAAAGGTCAAGGTCAACCTCAACCTCAGCCACTATCTGCTGTCCCCAAATCGGCATTTTCATTCTACTGACGCCGAAGTGAATACCCAAAAAGCTCTTTTTCGATTTTCGTAATTCGACTCCCATAGAGAAAAAAGAGAGGAAAGGTGTTTTTTGTTAATCGTCTGTACAGTTCGAACTCAATAGACTATTGCAGTGATTTTTTTTACGTTTATTAAATTCGTATACAAATATGTAACGTAGGACTTCAAGATGTTTCGAAAGTCTTTAAAAAGGGAGTGAAAAGATGTGAAATGTGTTTCGATTATTCTTTCATAACTATCGAACCAGTCGAGATATCGAAGTGCTGTTTGATTCAGAATGATGTTTACATAAAGACCGAAAATATATTTCCGACATATTTCCGAATTCGACTCTAAAGATGTAAAGAAAAAAGGTAAATTATGTTTTCGCTTCGTAATCGATACATTTCGACCTCACATAATTTTTTTTTATATTGACGCAATTTTTGCTTAAGTTTAATGCTTACTTTATTACTTGGAATTTTTTTTTTTTTTCGAAATTTGACACTTAAAGAAGAGAAAAATTATGAAACGGGATAAAGGGTGTTTTCAATTAATCGTCTACATATTTTTTAATCAACGGGCTATCGTCACGGTTTCCACTTAAATGAGGCGCCCATACAATAGCCGTAATTGTCTATAACGTTTTTATTTTAATTCGAACCTTAAGGGAGTGAAAACTCATGGAGTATGTTTTATATAAATTCACGAGTGCTATCAAACCCGTAGAGGTATAAGGTTGTTTTTGATTTTATGATGATGAATACATAAATGCCCCTAAACATATTTCAGACATTTTCTAAAATCCGAATTCTTAGGGCTGTGAAGGAATAAAAAAATTTTAATTAATTGTTCATTACGCTATGATTCAATGGTTTTTCGTCGTGATTTTCACCTCAATTGGATACTTATACAAATGTTCAACACGTGATGGTAATATTTTGAGAAAATCGATCACTGAAGAGGTGAAAAGACATAAAATTGGTTTTCATTTATCGTATGAAATCTACCTAACTAGTTGAGATATTGAGGTATTTCTGCTTCAGAAAGATGCTTACGTAAATACGAAAAAAATTTATCTCAGTTTTTATACTGAGAAATTAACTTTAAAATACCTGTGGCGGGGCGGGATGTTTAGTAAACCTTTCAAAGCTGACGGTCCGATAAAGCAAATACAGACATAGAGAAGTATTTTATATGGAAGTTAACATTCTGCAATTATATCGTTACATATGGATATACAACCTCAATGTGCCCAGTGACAGAATATTTTGTTTATTTTTAACGTACTTTCGAAGGTACGTACTGAAGGCACAGTCATCAGTGGTCGCTCGAGATAAATGAGTCATCATACCACGTATATGACTTGTACCATCTGACTTCTATCGCATATTCGTCTATTTTTCAATTACTATCGATAAGGTCCGGGACAGTAATTAAGAGTGGTAGGAATAGACTTACGACAGTTTTGAGCCATAGCTACTTAGCCTGTTGCAACATGAGCCTAACCTGCAGCTTGGTTATCCTTACACTTAATGTCTCAGCTACTAATCTGGCGTACAAAGAGGTCCTTCAATTGAATAAATATACGCTATTACGAGTAATAAAAGCGGGAAATTCTGTGGGCGGACTGCAAGTTTATATTATATAAATTACAGTGTGTTGGTTGGTCTTCTTTGCGGTTCTACCAGTCATCCAATTGCGATAAAAATTTCTGAAAAAAAATTGGAAAAGGGGGGGGGGGTAAGGCAAAAATATTTAGAGGGACAGAAAATAATACCAAAAAAATAGTTAACAAATAAACTTTTGTAAGTTGTGCGTGCACCCCCGATAGTTTCTACCAATTTGGGAGAGGGCAAGGGGGGGGGGGGCAAAACTGAGTAGAGGGGCAGAACGTGACACACAAAAACTTAAGGGAAAATGCTAAGTAAATTTGGAGAATCGTGCGTGTGTCTGCAAAGATTTCAGCCGAAAAAAAATATTTTTTGGAGGGAGGGGGATTAGAATGGGGTATAGGGGCAGAACAAGGTACCCCCAAAAATTTGTTTTATGAAAAATATGTTGGTAAGTTGTGTGTGCGCCCACGTAGATTTCTGCCAAATATTCTACTTTTGGAGAGGTGAGGAACAAAACGGGATACAGAGGCAGAACGGGGTACCCGAATAAAATTGTGGGACAATTTTCCTTTTCAAAATATTTCTAAAACGCACATTAATTACCCTTTACATAATTTTTCTCTATTTAGCACTTTTCAAAACTTTTGTTTCAGAAATACTATCGCATTAAATTGAAAACCCCGCGAACGAAGTTGCGGGAACCAGCTAGTTAAATATAAAAGTCTTCAGTAAGCCAAGCACAGTAAAACACTGTTATTAGTTTGTCTAGTGCTTGACATATTTTTTTAATTTAGCTGTTCAGACATTTACACTTTTTTCACGCAACAGTAAACAAGCCAACATTTAATGCATGGTTTTTAGCTGCTATCTCACCTGCATTTTCGGTCTGCGGTCCCAGAATGCAACGAAAACAGTGACCACATTCCCGTCTGAAGTTTATTGCGTACGAGCCGTACACCAGTGGATTCATACACGAGTTGGAAACGGCCATGATAAACAACGCATCTTGTAGTTTCGTGTCAACTTGCTGTGCACTTTCTCTGTCAAACATGTACCTGCAACAGCATGACACAAATTACCATGAAGTTACATCATGTGATGTAAAGTAAAATTATTGCTTTTTCTGACAAACTTATCGCGCACATCTGTGAACATATTGAGGACCGTTTTTGTTCAAACTTACATTTAACATAAAATTACAAATTTTTTAGCTTCCACAACTGTCAGTTTTCTTATCTTTCTTACAATTTATAAAATTATTACTGACGTCAAATGCCTTTTGAGGGTGAAGCAGTTATGTATAACCAAGAACATAAGTCACACTTTTCAATTTGAAAAATTTTCAAAAAATTATTGGTGGAATGTAAGTAGGGATATTGCTTTCGCTACAATCATCGCTGAAATATTTTATTTTGGGAAACCTACAATAATATTCTTCCAATGTTATGTTTTAGGAGTTTGCTCATATAAATAACAAATAACGCAGATAAAGTTACTTTATTTGATTCGTAATATAACGTACAACTCCAGATGCTTTTGCAGTCTGGTACCAGAGTTTAAAAAACGCAATACATATCACATAAATACTATTAGAGCTTAAACTTAGTCCATAGATTTTGAATACAGTCAAGATTTTATACAAAAATGAGTCACCAGTAAGAGTATAATTATTTTTCGTGAAAATCATTAAAACAATGTATGTGCAATGCTACATTACATTGCCAACAAGCTAGTACAGTTTTTTTTTTCGACATGTCCGTTAATGGCTGCCAGTGCCATGAGATGTTCATACCGACTTAACGGCTTTGTCACAGTATCACAGTGATGTCTGTTCATGCATCATCAAAAACGCTCTAATACGTTGCCGCTGAAAACTCGTTCGTTCCTTATGTATAAGTAATAGACTACAAACATCAAACAACAAGTATGAAATAGGAGACCATTTTTCCCATGGTAAAGATAGATATCTTCCATGAAACCAGTTAAAGTTATGAATGATACTGTTTTTGGCTGTGTGACGTGCAATGATATTTTTTTTAGTTGTACCGGCTAACATACTGAACTGTCTGCATTTCTTGTTCATTATATAGTTTATATGCCAGGCCACTGCTGATATCCTCTCATTTTCCTATTTACATAATTGCCTTTCACATATCTGCATTTATTTCTTGTCTGTAGTTGGACACTTCCTCATCCTGTTTAATAATGGAGATGTCCACTTTCCTGTCATGCTGGCAAAAATAAAATACTGTCAAAATAGGAGAACCGGTGTACCCAGAGTGTCACAAATGTTAATGCTACGACTCTTCAAGGCCTTGGTCACCAGGTATCACAGAATTGGGATCTTTTCCTTTGATGTAAGGCTGCAGAAAATTTCCAGAGCTCTGTGCCACAACCTTGTCATCAAATCGTAAAAGTATTTTTGTGCGCCCAAGCCAACTGAAATAAGGCAGTTTTGCTTCATAAACAAAAGTATTCTTGCCATCAGCAATATTTGAAATGAATGTATAACTGAGCTAATCCAGTTGTTGTCTAATTTTACACATCGTATTCTTATCAAGTTCCTCACTATAACAAGTGTTAGAACTTTGGGAGTTATGCACAGATCTAATTTTAACCACTGGATTCAACAGAATAATACCTCGCACATAGTCTGAAGTTTCTCGAAACATTATTTTATGTAGAAGACGGACATATCCATTCAGACAAAGAATGCGAATGAAAACATAAATTTCTTCAGCAGGCAAAGAAAAGTTTGGATTAATGTCCTGGGAGGTAAATATAACACACACAACACACACTACACACACACACACACACCTATATATCACACATATATCACATACATACATATATCACACACATATATGTCAAATTTCATCTATGACTCCATGAGTAAAAACGTGCAAAGGAAACCCAAGGAATTATTTTGCGATGGCAGGGTTGCAGCATTAACGTGAGTTATACGTGGAATATCTGACACTGTTGAGGCTGCTGGTAAATATCCGTTAAATCACTTTAAATTGCACTGTATATGCCACTGATGGGGCTCAGGAGAGGCAGAGCTGTATCTACCCGCCCATGCTGAATATTACCACCGTAAAACATTATGTCCCTTGTTGTGAAGACTTCTATAGCTCTGAAAAGTGAAACAGTGAGTGTTTACTCCAACAAAAGCGACTCAATTTAACTATCGTATTTTGGTGTTCGTTAACCATCTATTTTGAAAAAATTAACTTCATTGACAACTGTTCTTTGAAAATGTTTCTTCAACTTTTGTATACGATGGCTGCTCCCCTCACGCAATGTTGTTCTACTGACGTTGAATCTTTAAGTTCGGAAAGCCCACGAGTTTGGTTTCTTTTTCAGTAAAAGCGAGTAAGGTTTTCCAGTGTTTTCGAAAACCACTCTAGGCGGATATATGGGATGATTCGTTATCAAAGACTATGGCATATTCCTCTCCTAGTCAGTGTTTTAGTCCCAATATTTTCAGTGCCGGAGCTATTTGTATTTCAGAACTTTTGGTTCACCCATCCGCTCCAATTAAAGCGAGGGGTCCGGGGGTCCTCCCCCGGAAAAATTTGTATTTTGAAAGTGCAAAATGAAGTTATTTCGTCAGTGTTACTAGCAGAAATAATAAAAAAATTGCTAACATAAAGTTAGATAAAGGTATAAATTTAAGAAAGATTAGCGACATTTCATGAAAATATAAACTACTTAAGAGGCCGTGTCATTCTTTTTAAAGGTGCTATGTAACCCGCATTAATTTCATTCACTTGAAGGCTGAAATTGGGATTCTTCTTGCATAATTTTGGTAAGTTAGTTGGTGGTCGGCAAGGAGTTAGGGGGTGTAAAGTCTTTAGAGATTTTTTATGACTTTTTTTAATTCGAAGAACGGGAGCTGTAATATTTCATTAAAATATATTAATTTCAAGTGTATAACTGCTATTATGATACATTCATATATTTTTTTAACGAAACTTTGGAGAATGAGCAGCACATAATATTTACACTGAGCTGGTAATTATGTTAGAAGGGACAATTAATTTCATTTTCATGACAACACCACAAAACGCTTACATGTTTAACAATGCAAGCAGGGCACAATTGGTACATTAAGGCATACGTTATCTTACAAAATTGTTGCCTTGTCACATAACACTATACAAAATTACTATATTCATGTATTAAACACTGTTCACAATAAATAAGCAAACACAAGTTTTCAGCATCTTGTCGTTGCCATTTTGCTACACGGGTTCTAGTATCATATGCTGAACGGTACGATCTCAACCACGTTGAAATGTAAGGCTCAGGATTCCAGTCTTTGAGGGAGGGCCCATGAAGTTTCATGAACATTAGTGATGATACATGTAGTATTAAAAGTCTGTTTATGGTAGGAGATACAATGATATTCATTTCATTTCCACACTCAGTTGAACTACACGCAATCAGATTTATGCAGTACATCAACAAATTAAGTTATGTAGGAATACAGCGAGTATTGTCAAGATAGTCCGGTAAGCATTTTTATATTGGTTTCATTAAGTCGGAATCTTGTACAAAGATTCTGTATCTCCTCTTCGCCATACCCTACAGGCAAATCGGCAGGCCATTGATTACAGTCAAGAACTTTAATTTGGTTTACAGTTTTTCATACTGAACGTTCTTTGTATGAGTATCAGATGATGGTGACGTTGACTCATGGCTAGATACTGTTGTGAACAGTCTCTTTTTCAGGTTATTTGCTACACTAGACAATAGTTGTTGCTGGTTAATGTAAGTAATTTTCATGTTATCGGTTAATGGTATGGAACAAGTGTCCTTTCATTATCGCAATTTGGGTCTCTAAAGTACAAATGCCAGGCTTCTCTTTGAGAGGTTCAATGAAGCGGATGCATCGCCTAATTAGTTTGTCGGCACAGACGATTGAAGCATTTCTATTTTGTAGATTCTCAGGAAGAATAGCTAGTTCTGCTAAAATGTCGTACATTATGGCGAAATCAAGAAAAAACTGCTTGGACGAAAATCGCTTCAATAAGCCATTCATTGTACATGCTTCTTTCAGTGGAAGATTTTCTCATATCTCCTTTGGCTTTTGCAAAATTGCTGAATAGAGTTGTATCCGAACCAAATCGCTGAAACTGTTCGGAACGAACTGACTACCCACCTGGGGGGCGATTAAACATCGCCTTTTATGGGTGCAACGCAAAATTTGCACCTGCGTTTGCGTCTACTTGCGCTGCATTGGAATTATATGCTCACGTAATGCCACAGAAGAAGCATTTAATTTGCTCTGCACTTGCATTGCGCTGCGTCGGTGCAAATATCAGGTGGCGATATTTAATCGGCCCCCTGGTTGACAAAATACGGCCGATTTTTTCATTACTTGGTCAAGCTCTGCAGCGCACTGAGCTAATTGGCGTTAATTCATTGGGGACCTATTTTACAAAGATTATAATTTGTCCACAAATACGTGAAATTGATTCACACCTGCTACTTCATCAACAGAATCGGCTAATGATGCTAACTCATGTCAGTGATTCACAAAATATTACACTGGGATACTGTCCGACATACTCCAGAGTGTTTTCCAGGCATAACACTAGCACGTTCACTTGTTAATCCTACCAATATTGCTTGAGGTATTCACTATTAAATCCGTGTTTGTCAAGACAGCATAATTAACTTTTAAAAATTGTCTCAGAATTTTAATCCGAAAGTTCTACCTGATCTAAAAATGAATAAGAGGGTGGTTGTTCTTCGCGTATTCCACATTTTGAACAAACAATTAACACAGATTTTGAACTTAGGCTGGTCGACTTTTCAATTATAATTGATGTTTTCCCAAATAAATATTTTATTTGTCTAACGATCCGTTCCTTCATTTCTTTTGAAATATGCACTATAATTTAAATAGCACTATATCGAGAATGTAAACTAACACAAAAATTTACCCAATTTAGCTTCTGAAACTCAATCAAACCGAAATGGTTTCTGTAAGGTCAACCATTTTTCACAGTGTATTAAGCTGATACAAATATTGCTTTTGTTGGTTCACGCTGAGCTTCACTCATATATTCACAAATATTTTCAATTGATTGTTTCTGAAATGTTTCAACAATGGTGTGTGCTATAATGTGAGCATTAGATTACTTGTATTCGATTTTTTTCCTTTGTAATTTAAGCTGATCTGATCTGTTAGATCCGCAACTATTCACATAATATGAACACTATTAATTAACAATAGCAGCCTTACAGAAACTATCTTCACTCCTTTACGAGTTCGTCATCGTCTCTAGGCTAGTCATTAAGTTGTTTAAACTGAACTAAGGTGCCTGATATGCCCGTATCAACATCAGTAGTGAAGATTTTTTAAGCACAAGCATAGTTAGCACCAGGAACGAAGCGAGAAAAGAAAGATATCAACGTTTTTGTCTCGTCTTTTGTTCGATTTTATTCTATACTATTCTATAAATCAGAGAATTTAACTACAGACAACTAATGTGCAAAAAGTAACTAAATGTAACTAAGATAGGAATGTAGCCAGTTCGCACATACCTACGCAGTGTTTGGTATTGTAACAGCGTTGTAACTAGAACTGTAAAAACTGAAATAAAAGTTTGTAGCATCTTTAGCTTGGAGGTTTTTTTAAGACATGACCAGCTTTACGTGGCCAGCGATGCCTCAATTTCGCTTTGCATTGAATATTATGGCTAAAAAATGGAAACCACGCAAAATGAAGGTTATGCATCAAGCAAGCATTACATATCAGTTTCGTAATAGAGTAATCAAAATATCTATACAGATATTCAGTAAAGAGCACAATAAATTACGGGAGAATGGAGATAGTAATAAAACCGTTACGCACGTGCATGCAATATACAATCTCCCCACAATAACAGTGGCGGAACTTCCGCTCCTGCCTCAAGAACAGTGGCGCCACCACTACATCACTGCTCCTAGTCCTTGATGTTATGTGAAGTTGTGCGAACCTATCTTAAATGACGTTGATGTAGGCGAAACGTAAAGAACACTTGATTTTAATATGAAAAACTTTATATTTGTGGGATATTCACAATGAGAATACTGAATATTCAGTTTTTGAGTGAATTGTAATTTCATTTTGCTAAAGTGTAACGGACATCTCTGAATTTTCTTTACTTCGCCCACAGTACAGGTATAGGCTGCTTCTTTACGATACTTTAAGCCACGATATCGTGTCCTTTAACCTTACGCCATATAAACGAAACGTGACCTTATCATTTTCCACATTTGCGTCTATCTTTCTCTCGCTCTATCTATTTTGCATCCTGTCTTCCTGAAAAAAATAACTCGACTTCAGCAATCTATTGAAACATGACAGCTTACCAAAAATGCTGTATTCTGTAGAGTGGTCTTTGTACTGTGCTTGAACATGACCTCGCCAATTTTTTTTTAAAACCGAGTTGTACTTGATGATAGCTTATGTACTATATTTTCGCAAACTATTATGCGATAGTTCAAAGCGTGGTAGCTAAACCTCTGTAACACCTTCGGGTGTAACTTCATCAGTGTCCTCATTAACATAGATTTACCCGCGAAATATTAGTTTCATGATCCTCAGTTTAGCGGTACAACGACTTCTATCCCTCTAGCATGAAACCAAAAAATTTTCCTTTGTGCAGGCGATAAATTGTGGGATAAATTAAAGCAACAAAAAAGTGACGAATTGGAACTTGTAATGCGCTTAACCTCCGCCTCGCTAGACCCTCAAAGTGAAATGTGGTTACTTATATATTAGTTGAATTCTATTTTATACGTCGTATTTAAAGTTTTCGTCTTTTTTACATGTGAGATTGCAAATTGCTTAATTTCCTGGGTTTTTCTACAGCTAACCACGTTTCGGACTTTTGTGTTATCTTTTCCATTTTAGTATTCATCTTTTCTTTATATTCTTTTTCTATGTAAGTCAGTTTTTAATGTAACATTTCAGGTCCAGTTAAATTTCGAATTGCATACACCTCTAATCTTCAAGTTCATAGTTATTTTGGTTTAAGTTAGATTTTGAGGCTTAAGACGAAGTCTGATATTTTTAATTTTTCGGCTAGTGACTCAACACTTCTCCTTTATACGGTAGTTACAGCCATGTTTACTACTAATTCTGAAGATGGTTTTCATCTGTTAGTGACATGTCGTTTGATGAAGTTTAAGATCCTATTTCTCCATGAATATTTTACGAACTGAGCTATCCTAATACAGATTTTAATATTGACACGATACTGAATCATTGCCATTTTTCCAATATAATTTATAGTGCATCAATGGAACTGCTTTCTGTAATATTTAATTTATTAAAGTACTTGAAAGCTTTATTTATGATCGTTGCCTAAATATTCCAGCTAAAATGTCAGGACAAAACTCTACGGGATTGTTCAACACATGCGAATTCTCTCTTAAACAAGATCATTTATTGACTGTGATATTTTGATAGTACGAAAATAAAGTTTTGACACAAGAATTAAAAATAAATATTAAACATTAACAGATTATCTCGTGTTTACTAATTTACTAAATGTGTTACATTTTATATGGTTTAAAACGTTTTTAAGTACTTAAAGAGAACTGCGCAATTAATAACATTTGGATAGTGCGATGTGAGCGGCTTTTGCTCGGTCCATCATGAATATGTCATAGCGGTAAAACCTAATAAATACATAAAATCTGTAAAAAAAAAAAAATAAGTTGTAATGGGATGGCGTAACGTTAGGTTTATAGCTGGGTAATCTGTCTAGGCTTATTGAAAACCCACGACGTGTCCATTAGTTTCTGTGCTAAGCCGGGATGGCCTGCAAGCAAGGCAGCTGCATGGTATATACCTATATACGACTCACATTCTGATGCCGTCCAAACTCCGTTGTGTTGGTAATGTTGTTTAGTGTTTCTACTAGACGTAGTTTATGATAAATGCACTTCGTACCTTCATGCAGCTCCCCCCACATTCCCTTGAACACTACCACTATAATCATAGTGGAATCCGTAACTATTTGTAGTGGCCATTGCACACATCTATATTTAACTTCAAAAACTTCCTTTCCGTTTTTACTCTACTACTTTACACATTTTCTGTTTACTCTTCCGGTAGAAATTAGCAGGTTAATTAGAACAAGCTATCGCCTGCGACATTGTTTATTTAATGCCGCGTTGAGTCATACAAAAATTAATTCTAAATACTCCAGGCCTAAGAAGCTATATATTTATTTTGAATATATTTTCAAGGACAAAAATTTTTCCATAAAAATATTATTTCTGAATGGTGTAAAATGATTTTAAGAGTCATTATTGACCGTTTATGAAACATAAAAAAATTATTTTAGTAATTTTTTATACCCCAACCTGAATTCTTATCGCGTTTAGCCTAACACCCCCTACCCTTTTTTTTTGTTATGATATATTTCTGTCAGAAAACTTCGTGGGCACATGCACAACCCACGAAAGTTTCATCTCAATCGGACGAATAATATAGGAACTCATGCGTTACTGACAGACATTCATATACAGCGTGTTAATGAAAGTATGTTACAAACTTTGTGAGATGATTCCTTGTAAAAAAAAAAGAGGTAAATTTATATAATAAAAATTTTTCTTTGACGCATGTTTTAATGCAATGGCAACTAATCTATGGCAAAATACGGCGTGATCAACCCCATAATGTAATGAACGTAACGTGCATTCGACACCTTATCTGCACAGATTGCAGATCTTGTTACTAATAAACCACACTCAGAAATTTATAATTCATGTTCATTACTTTGCGATACATTAACATAACTAAGTTACCGAATTCTGTTTTCAAACGCGAATTTGACCCTTAAAACTTGTACCTGCGAAAAGTTTGTACTATATAACTTTACCTCATTTTTACAAGGAATCATCTCACAATGTTTGTAACATACTTTCATTAACACGCTATATATATACACTAGTCATAATATGTGTACATTGTAGCAATGTACTGTAACTTATTGAATATGATTGAAAATCGATACGGTAAGGACTTACAAACATAGATTCAGCTTTTTTTTTTTTTTTTTCTTTTCATTTTGCGAATGTAGGATCGTTTACTCCTTCCAAACTTCGGGTCCGATAAGTTCAGAGTTCAGTCCGGCGCCACTAGTTGGGCGAAAAGGGACGCTGAACGATCAATCTGACGCCTGTAGAACTGGAGAACTTTAGAGAACCGTGGTGCTCACAAGACAAAAACAAATTGTTCCTGGTCCACACGAAAGGAGTTTCCAGGAAGTGAGCTTCTATTGAATCAAAGAAGAGGTATTTCTGAGTGTGTCACATTCCACACCGTCGCCGGGCGAGTTTGTATTGATCCGTGTGTTACTTGCCTTCGCCCCCGGCTTCAGCTGAAACAAACTGTTAACTTGCCGTGCTGCAAGTCGCAAACAAGTAGGCTACATATTTAGAATACGTTTTCCAAATAATACTTTTTGGAGTTTTTTTTCGAGTAAGATTAAGCATCTATACATTTACAAAAATAAAATATGTATCTACACCACATGAACCAATATATATATATATATATATATATATATATATATATATATATATATATATAGCTTATTTAAATTTTATTGAATTGTGGTGTTCTAAAACTCCTTTTTACTTCATCAGTTTCAAATATTACATCCAAAATCAGTAACACTTACTATTTTTGGAAAATGCAAATTTTTTAACTGAGTGTCGTTACAAAATAAACAGGCAGACAACCTGTTATTTATATCATTTGGTGTCATACTTTAAGAGCACGTTTTACAAGTATTGCTTAAGGCGGCCGCCCACCCCACGCTTCAAATTCGTTGCAGCATTTTCACAAACAGGTTTTTTCTACAAAAATATTTCACTTGTGCCTATTGTGCCAACGTACGAAAAGAAAACAAACTTCAGGCAAGGTTGGAACCTCATTGTTAAGACGCCACACTCATTAAAAACACTGTTTCTGAGCCCTCCAACATGGCTAAAAACGGCCTTTTCAGACTTCCGTACTTCAAAATGTACTAACCAGATGTATGTGAAACTCAGATTGCCAACTGCACTGAACTTATTTGCAGACTTTCCACCAATTAATTATACGGTCACCACTTAATGTCCCATAGTAAAAGCCGTTCGGCGGGAAGCTTGTACATTAGTTCAGCACTTGGCTCGTTGAGGCGACGCGGCATTTAATGGCGCTTCAAAGTAGACCTTACAACTCCGTAGTTTTTGAGTATCTCAAGCGCGGGTAGACGGCGCCCTTAAGCTTTTGAACTTAATAGAGATTTTATTTTTGTTTGTTTATGTCTTCGCATTTCAAAATGCATAATAATCTTCAGTATAACAGAGCATAAAAATGCGTAATATATTAGTTTTAACTCTTATTTTTGCAAGGAGCATCGAAGATTCTTAACTGAAGAAAGCAGTGTGAAAAAATGTAGGCCTATGATAATGTTGTTCAGTTTGGAACTCATTGTGTGAGGGTTTGTATTTTGTCTCTCGTAAATAACTACTTAACAGAAAAGAGACAGGCGACAGACAGACCAAAATAGATTCGGATTTTAGAATTGAGAATTATTAAATTAATTAATCAAGAAAACGACGTCGTAACAGACATTTACGGTACATGAGTCAAAGGTTGTAAAGTACTGTATCTGTCGTGCTGTATACGTGGAATACCTCTTTGATGCTTCAGTTGAAACCACTGCACATACGTAAATAAAACTAAGATCGCATAGAATTGCTACTACAAATAATTTATTTGATTGAATATAACAGTTGCATTTTGATGATTACGACGTTATTCCTGTGAATCATTCAATACATTTATATAATTTAGAACTTTTCTCCTGACGCGTAGCACGAAACGTTACAGACATTGTGAATGGATTTAATCTTCGGCGGGTTTTATGAAAACTAATACTTCACAAAACTGACAGTTTTAAAACTGAGTTGTATTTAGGAAATTATTTTATCTCCATGTTATCTTGCCGTAAATTTCACTAGACATAAATACAAATTCTTATATTTGTAAACTAATTTTATGAAACCTACGTACTTTATCAAAATTTTTGCTGTTCAACTTATAATGAAGCAGGAATTTTAAGTCGCTTTGTAAGAAAAACTCGTATTTTGAAATGTTTTACACCGTTGTAAGAAAAAATCAGAGAACAAAAATAAGAGTCATTACAAAATAAATAATTTAAACTTTCCCGCCGTTTAGTACTTGTCATCTGTCGAGTATCAAATGCTCACTGTAGTTCCATGATGTCCGAAGTTTGTTTGAGTTCATAAAGAAGGAGTAAAACAAACACCGCTGGAGCCACGACCACCACTTGTCAGGATTCTCGCGGTTCCCGTGTAACTTCCGTGGCAGCTCCGGCTTACACTAGTTCTCCCTTTTATAACTTAATTATCTTTGTGGTTCCTGCGTTGTTTTTGTCCGTCTCTCTCTCTCTCTGGCTTAAGGGCTGCACGTCTAGGTAAGAAAGAAATGAAAACAATTAGCATGACGACAGAAGGTACGAGACAAACACGTGTGAATGAAACGAGGTAAACCGTACATGGGTAAAGGAAACCAAAATGTTCGAAGAGAAAGTTTGTAAGCAATACTAGTTTTGAACACATAATTACACATGGGAGCGTAAAGGTCGATTTGTAGTGGCCTAATCCATTGAAACATGTTGTCAAATGGTCCTTTTAAAGAGCTGTGTAATGGGAGTGCATGACTGGATTTAGTTTCTTGGACATACTCAATTGCGATATAGATGGCTGTCAAAGAAAACTAAAGAAAATAGATAAACATAAATAAGCAGAGTATGTTTTAGTCAATAGGATACGTACACAACATAAAATTCCATAAATGTTTCGGGTCAAATAAAAACAAGGACAAGCAGATAAGAAATAAAAATCTAAATTGAAAAGAAAAACCCAAGACACCACAAAAATAGACAACTTAGGTTTGAGGTCTGCCTTGGCAAATGGACGGACAGATCAAATGCATGACTCACAAAATAAAAATACAACACACCAACGAGGCGAAAGAAAACCAGTAATATACCACACACGAACAGAATAAGACTTAATTAAAATTTTTAAAAAACTCCTGACTCACAGGATACTAATTTTCAAATCGATCAGATCAGTAGAATTGCTCACATTCACAAAAAAAAAAACTAGAAAAGAGGTTATCATCTTCCAACGGCACAACAGATTTCATTGAATCTTAGCTAAGAGCACTCTCGATCAAGTCAGCTTCCAAACAAAAAAACCGCATCAAAATCGGTCCATTCGTTTAGGATATACGATGCCACAAACACACACACAGATACACAGTCAAACTACTAACACCCCTCTTTTTGCGTCGGAGGTTAAAAACAGCAAGCGACACAACTATGAGACGAAACAAAACACATTAGTTTTACAGACAGTAGAATGACATTTCGGGAACTGTAATCTGTTCCCGTCATCAGGTAGAGACACACAGGGTTCAGAAAAACGAGTGTAATTGATGTGTTTATCATTTCCACATATTCATTAAATGTAAGCTTTCGACGTTTTCATTTCGGTCTGTTAGGTTTAGTAATTTAAAAATGTAATATTTGAAACGTAAGCAGGTCTTTAAAATGATTCAATCGCATTGGTTTAAATCGAAGCATCCACAATTTAATACTTACTTCGTGCTGCTTTAGTTGCGTACGCCGTAGTTAAAAACGAATATTCTACACCTTAAGCAGTAATGCTTACCTTTATTTTGCAAACAATTTTGATTTGATTAGTCAGTATATTTCCTGATTTAACATGTCTCCAACTGTATTATTGTCAAAGTTCGTCCAAAATTGTGTTATGAAATTACTCAGGTCTCGCGAACATAGTAGCGGTAACAACGACTAATGGCGACGGCATATTGAGGAAATATTTAACATTTCTGAAAAAAAAAAAAAAAAAAAAAAAAAAAAGTAACACAAAGTACTTTGCAAAATAAATGGTATTACTTAATAATCCATTCTTCATATTTTAGTGGTTGGTGATTTGGGATGGCTACAAGGAGTATAGGCCAAGAGAGCAACCTATCCCGGGTGTAGAGTAAGAAGGTGTGCCGGGTTTTGAATGTTTTAGTCATGAGGATAGTAACATGATGGATTTAAGAGTCAGTAGACGCTAGTTTTTTTTTTTTTTCGCGTTCGAGGCACGGAAACGGGGAAGGCGATAAGTCGAATATAACACGTCCGCGTCAAACGCCTCATCGTCTCTAGACGCGAAGGACTAAACTAGCGTACAGTTTTTTTCGTAGAAACAGTTTTTCAACTGGACTTCAAGCGATGGCCCTGTCATTTTATTTGTGGAAAGTATGCGGCAAAGTCCAATGTAGGTTTGTATTATTTAATTTCCCGATTCTCAGCTACAGCAACGCCAAAAATTCATTTTTAGCACTTTGAGGAGCTTGGAAATCATGTTTTCAATTAGCGGACAGTATTTTTAATATCACAGGGACACAGTTTAAAGTGTGTCTCCTTTTCGTAGATAAACGCATTGCAAACATTTTGAATAGTTATACAAGCAAAGTTACTTTCCGTACCACGCTACAGCACGACTTACGCGGGTCCACTAACTCTTAAGAGGCTGCAAATGTGACCTGTAGTCGGAGACGAAATTACACCTGGAATTGCTACTGGAGACAAAGTTCATAACTCACCTCTGTTTATTCTGTCGATAAATTAATACATATCGTAAGGGGAGGAGGCCAGGGTATCGCACTCCGGACACTGTAGGCTTACGACTGATTGTCTGCAGGACACGGTCGTAGAAGACAGATCTGGACACTCGCCTAGCTACCAATGTATTTTGCTAGACCTCCTTGTTGTTTGGCTGTAGTTCACCAAGTTATCGAGAGCGTTGTGCGTCTTTGGCGCTGCAATCAAGGCGGTCGGGCTCAAACTCCGCACTTTTTTTTCCAGTGTTTACAATATAAAGTAAATAAATATTGCTGGAGCCATTCTTTAGGATTGTGAGCGAAGGAAGTATTTCAAAAATTGATAAAAAATACAATTTGATAAATTGTTTTTCTTTATAATGTAAACACTGGAAAAAAGTGTGAGGGAAGTGGGCAGGGTTTGAGCCCGACCGCCCTGATTACAGCGCCAAAGACGCACAACACTTTCGGTAACTTGGTGAACTGCAGCCAAACTACAAGGAAGTCAAGATTCCAGGCGAGTGTCCAGATCTGTTCTTCTATGGCCATGCTGTAGGCATGTCTTCTTGCACCGGAGGGCGACATGAGATGAGGCCCTACAGTGCAGAGGCACCGGAATGAAAGGGTGGGAGAAACGGGAGATCTCAGTAAAGTCCGCCGACCAACGGCGTTGTCCGACACGATTCCCACATATAAATGAACCCGGATCCGGGCTCGAACCCGGATCGTCTTGGTGGAAGGCGAGTGGTCTCACCACTAAACCCCCGTGGCCAATAATTCAATCGTAAACTAATCCCAGTTCTACGAAGACGCCATATAGGCGGTTCACGAAAATAATGAGCACTTTTGAAGATCTGGTTACTTTTTTCTTTCAGCCTATTTGTATTTTCCTGTCACTTTTAAATAAAAATATGGAACGCTAAGTAATAAACAAAGTTATTAAAGTGTGCCGCATTCTAAAGTAAACAAATCAGGTTACAATAAACATAAATTATAACAATTTTTTTCTTCCTTTCTTGTCGGTTTGTTCGTCTCTTCGATGGCAATGAGATGTTCGGTAACAATTAGCAATGTATTTATACAGGGTTTTACTACTAGCTTTCTCGTATGTTTGTCTGCTCGGCAGAAATTTTACAGATATGTTATAAACTAACGTCCCAATGAGCTAGAAACTTTAAACACTAGACAAAGTTCGGGAAAGGATGGCAAAGCCTTATAAATTCTTTTGAAAATATTGTTTAAAATTATACAAATCTGTACTTAATACTATGTTTTCAAAGCACGTGATAGCAAATTATCACGCATACACAAGAGTGAAAATTAGAAAATAATATTAAATGTAACATTTTACATACCGCCAAAACCGCGTTTTTAAAACTGACTAAAAAGTACAAAATAAATTCTCTTTTAAAAATACTTATAATAAATAAATGAAAAACGGGGAGTACATGTAACAAATAATAGTAAGAAGTGTAGAGACTAGCTGTCATAGATAAAACTCGCACAACAGTCCATATCATTTGCAGTGCAATAAAATTGTCAGTGACTTAGATGAACTGTTCGTGCATCAATTTTTAGTGTGTGCGCCCCATGCTTCTCGTTTTAAATATTACAAGTATTTTCATATGAGAAAAATAAGTTTGTACTTTTAAACCCGTTTTTAAAATGTGGTACATTAGTTTTTTTTAAATTTTGTATTATTTAATTTTAAATTTGACAGGGTTTTCTTTAAAAATGTTTACCTTATCGCAAACAGCATATTAAATGTTTGATACGCACTGTTATATTTCTGCGAAAAATTTTATCCATCTTCGTAAATATGTAAATCAATTCATCTTTAATTGTTAAAATAATCTTGAATTAACGCGATAGAGTTTGTAGAAAGTGGTAGACGCAAAAAAAAAAAATAAAGAAATAAAAAAAAATTGGAGATTGGCTACCTCCAGGCACATGCTGGAGATCACCATCCAAGAATCTTGTTTATAAGGGTAACATTATAGAAGATAAGAATGCTTCATTGTTACAGAAAGAACTATTTGCGAACGGAAACAATATCGAGTTAGGAAGTTTCTGGCCGGTCTCGAGTAAGAACGTATTTTATCTGGGCTCTATACTGCCTTTAATACATGCTTTATTTGTATTGTTGTTCGGGGTTTTATTAGAAATACTTGTAGTAAACAACGTTTCAAGTCGACAAATGCCTTCATAATCTTTATTTCTGTGGAACACAGTTCATTATACGCTGAATCAAAGCGACAGTGTTTAACATCAAAGATTCGCTAAACACGCGTGATAAAGTCATTATAATTGAGCTTTAGCAAATTCTGAAAACGTCAAACTAGACTCGTTAGTTGATTGAAGGTGGGCGGTGTCTCTTGTAGTGGTTTGAATTCTAATTTCCGACAGTTTCACCGCAAAATTAATACCTTGCTGGAAGCTTTTTCTGTTTTAGACTTCACTACCAACTGACACATTATTCGTCACGTTTGAACATACGTTCCCGCGACGTTAGGAAAGAATAAATTTACCCTAAAGTTATTTACGTTTAGTTTCTGGTGCAGTTGCTCAATGTGAAATAGTTTCTTCGTTTATTTACAGGATATCAACATTTTCACTTTCTGATAATAACTTTTTGATGGCATGGCAAATAAATATTCCTCAGGAACCACTACTTTTTCTTTTTTATGTAATGGTAATGATGCTGTGGTCATGACGTTCATAGCCAAACAAGGCGATCCTGATGAGAGTCGTGGAGGATTCGAACCAAATTTTCGCGTATGGAAATCGTACCGGATGATTTATCAGGAATTTCCTATTTTTTCCACTGTATTAATTCCAAATGTGTAACTATTTTAGCAATATTAGTTGAACAAATAATTTTTAAGTGGTCACAATTTAAAATATTATACTTTCAGAATTTGATAAGATAAAACACCTTTATAATTAATTTTCTACTAACATATCACTCAGAACATCAATCATTTTAAAACTAAACTGTTCGTGAGTATAATATGAAGAGCTTAATTAGATACAAATAAGTTACGGCAATTACAGCTCGGTCTGACGTAATTCAAAAAACTGATGTCACGAAACTCATTTAACTGCCTCAGTATATATAACTTATTATTCTTCACTTGTTACAGTAATATTATTTCAGCAGCTGTAGTATTAGTTACCATTATAAGAGCAATATTATAATCCAATATCTATAATATAAAATTTTAAAGAAAATTTAAAGTTCGAATCCCAGAAAGAGAACAAAAATTTATGTTTATGATACAGTATATACATACTAAATAGTTTTAAAAAATTGACGTATAGTTAACTGTAATTTCGATTTACGAACGTCGTTCGGCTTTTCATTCTTTAAAGTTAAAATCGAAAAAAAGTTTCTCCATGTCCATTCGGCTTCCAAATCGCATGCGACTGAATACTTGAGGGCAGGCTCCCAGGTGTTGTCAAAAGCAAGGGATGTAAGACCAATGCTTACGGTCAATTTCTATGTGTTACCGAATTGAACGGTGATATATTGCAGCCCATAGCATGCGATGTCCTATACCAAAGATTTTTTGTTGATAAAAAATCTTTACCCCCACCCACGGTCGTAGAAGTACAGGTCTGGACACTCGCCTATCTGCCAATGCATTATGCTTGACCCCCTTGTTGTTTCGCTGCAGTTCGTCAAGTTAAAGAAAATGTTGTGCTTTATTGGTGCTGCAGTCAGGGTGGTCGGACTCAAACTCCGCCCACTTTTTTTTTTCAGTGTTTACATTATAAAGTAAATAAAGATTTCTGGAGCCATGCTTGAGGATTGTGAGCGAAGGAAGTATTTCATAAACTGATAAAAAATACGTTTTCATAAATTGTTTATCTTTGTGGGAGGGAAATGGGCGGAGTTTGAGCCGGACCGTCCTGAATGCAGCGCCAAAGACGCACAACACTCTCGGTAAGTTGGTTAACTGCAGCCAAACAACAAGGAGGTCAAGTTTCCAGGCGAGTGTCCAGACCTGTTTTGCTACCGCCGTGTCCTATACCAATTACGTTTTTTTTTTTTTTTTGTTGACAAAATTCATTCCCCCACCATTACC
>PNEQ01086427.1:0-12876 GCA_003012365.1 Medauroidea extradentata | reverse complement strand
ATCAAAATTCAGCCCAAACCGTGTGACCTAGAATCATTAAAATTCTGCCTCTTAGGGGTTGAAAAGGGGTGAAATGTATTTCCGAAGAAACGTCCATAGAGCTCGAACCCGGCATCCTATCGTTGTGATTTTTACTTTAATAGGACACACATAAAAATGCATCTAAGTCAATTTCAGGATTTTTCAAAATTCGATATTTAAGGGGTTGAAATTAAATTAAACATGTTTCAGATTAATTATCGATATTATCGATAGCAATGAATTCTTCGGGATAGAAATTTGATTTTCGCTTCAAAATGTTGCTTACGTAAATATCTAAAAAGCAGTTTTACGATTTTTTCTCAAACAGTAAAAAATTGTGAAACGCGTTTTATTTATTAATCGTCTATATCACTGAACCACAATAGACTTTCGTCGTGGTTTTTACTTCAATTGTTTACATATACGAATGACCACGACAGGACCCCAATACGTTAATAAATTTGATAGTTAAAGGGGTGAAAATACGTGAATTGTGTTTTCGATATTTCTCTATATCTATCGAATCAATCGAGATATAGAAGTGTTCTTTGTTATAGATTGATGCTTATGCAAATATCTAAAACACCATTTAAATATATTTTCCGAATTCGGCCCTAAGAAGGTTTAAAAAAGGATACAATGTTTTTATTCACAATCCATATATATCGACCCCATTGTTATTTATATAGCGACGTGATTGTTGTTTAAGAATGACGCTCACTCAAATACCTGAAAAATACCGTCACGAATTTTCGAAATTCCCACCTAAGAAGGTGAAAAAGGGTGAAAAGTATTGAAATGTGTTTTCAATTAATCATCGATATATCTTGAATCCAAGGGGCTATTGTTGTGTTTCTCACGTCCAAGAGACACCAGAAAAGTAATCTAAAATGTGACTGAAGGCTATTTCGAAATTCAGTCTCTTAGGAGGTGAAAAGAACTAAAATGTGTTTTAGATGTATCTTCGATGTATATTGAACCTTTAGAGATAGTTTATTTTTGCTTCAGAATGATGGTTAGGCAAGTGGCCGCAACAGAAATATAAGATTTTTCAAAATTAGAACTCTCAGTACTGTACAGGGGTTGAATGTGATTTTTAATTAACGATCGATTTTGCTATCGTCATGATTTTCATTTTACTTGGATACTTAAACAAATATCTAAGGTGTGAAATTACGATGTTTTGAAACTCAACACCTAAAGGGGCGAAAAGGCATAATATTTTTTTTCTATCAGCCGATGATACTTATCTAACCAATAGAGATGTTGAGGAGGTGTTCGCGTCAGAAAAATGCTTACATAAGTACCTAAAAAAAGCAACGCAATTTTTTATTATATAAGATGACTTAGTTATTAAGATGAAAACTTAATTTGTAAACTTTCTAGACTGACGATCCGAAAAGCAAGTACAACTAGCGAGAAATACATTTTACAGGAGTTTCGTCAATTCCATCGAGACGTGATGTTGTACAACCTCTGTGAGCCTAGGAAACTATGAATAATTTCGACGTATGTGGCGCAGCTGTTTGTCATTCTGACGCACAAAACCTACCAGACAGATTAAATTAGTGAAATTTGATTATGTCATTCAAAAGTGGTAAAAATGTATTATGTAGTCCACTATCCACTAAAGTTCCTCGATAGCGTCATTCCACGTATACCATCTCACTAACCTCTAGGTTGGGGCACCAAATAAGTTTATATTTCTGCAATACATTATCCCGCCGAATCTGCCTAATAGCACTTAACTTAAAGTGTAGGTTTTGAAAAACAAGTAACTTATGTTATTGAGGGCGCCACCACCAATGGTTGTGCTCGAGGGACATCAGTCTCCATGCCACGTAAACTGCGTATTTCAGTCGATTAGTCTCTTACATTCAGAGTCTGTAATCACCCCACAACTTCAACTTTGCTGTGACAATAAATAAGGCCCAGGCGAAGTCGTTGTTAGTGGCAGGGACAAACTTAATTAAGACTGCCTTTCGCGTGGACAGCTATAGCTACATATCCTGCTGCAAAGTTAAGGCTCAGCATCAGTCGCCACATTTTACTTTTCGCTCTTATGAAATTCCGAGAAGAAATTTTTGAAGTTTGTTACTAAAATATTAATTCTATTTACTTTGTGCTACAATAAAAGCATCGCGGTTGAACTTTTAACGTATATTGTTACAAAATGATTATTTTGTAAGTCGATATTATATTGGGAGTTCAGAAGTTATTATTAGTTTGGGGGGTGTCACTCAGATGGTAGCTACACTGTGGGTTTATTTAGATGTTATTTAGTGTTAAAAGACTTTAAGAGACAGTTATGGTTAAACGCGCATTTACTATACTACAATGGCAGGTATTCTGAATACAAAATAGGTTACAATGTGATCTATTTGTTAGGAGAGGAGCGCAATATTACTGATTATTAAGTTATTATATTAAGTTGAGAGTTGCTGCCACATAACTAGATCTGACGACCTTACCGAAAGCTGGATTGATGAGGAGACGGCATCGACGAACGAGCACGCACCCGCCGGGGCTCGAGCCCGAGTCCCCGGCGGAGAACTGGACTGCTGTTGATGTGATGAGTGCTGGTGGACGACCGCTCGACGACAGACGACAGACAGACAGACCCCGTTTGCTTGGTAACAGCGCCATATATCGGCGTGCTTGTCCTCGATATTGTGCAACTACGAGGGGGGTGAGGTGAGTTGCTGTCTTCCGTGGTTTCCCAACGCTGACCTGATTGCCGCTCGGACGTCTTGCTCTCCGGCTTGCCAGGCAATATTGCAACATTACGTAAGCAGTAATCAGTCGAGAAAATTAATAATGTAAAATAATTTCTCGACTGATTAAGGCTTAAATATACGTTAAAAGTACAACTGCGATGATTTTATTGTAGCGCAAGGTAAATAGAATTTCACATTTTTATTCTCAGAATTTCATAACAGTTAAAAATAAAGTAATTTAATACGGCGACTGAAGCCGAGCCTTAACTCGACTACCATCTCTGTCATTCTTACACCTGATGACTGAACTACCTATCTGGCGTACAAAGAGGTTTTTCAACTAAAGCAGATATAGTATTATCTGCTATGAGCACGGCCGTAGAAGAACATGGAGCTTATTCCAAGTTACTCGTTTCCATAACGAATTCGTTACTTTTCGAGTACTTACAAAACGAACAAAATCTTCGGAAATGAAAAATTCGTGTTCTAAGAGGTTCTTCGTTAAAGCTCGCTGAAACTTCGGCAATGTTCGGTCCTATAGCCCATCAACGCAAATTCAAGATGGCAACACTACTCACATAAATTTTAGCATGATATTTTATAGTAATTAAAAAACTTTGTGTAATTTTATTTTTAAATGTGCAGAAACAAATAATTAACAATATTTAAGATTGTGATTATAGATGAGCGCTTAAAATGTTATTATTAAAGAAATATTATCGGTTGAATAAAAGGTAAATTGCGTCAAAAATGCCGCATTCGCTGTCTAAAACGATATTTGAATTTTGTCAGTTTGCGTATACTGGGTATGTTGTTTTTGTTATTGTTAATGGAGAGCAAATACACGTCTGCATTTTATTGAAAAAAATCGTTATGTACTTTTATGTTAGTGAATCGAGATACCTATTAAATATAGCTTCTGAATAATATTTATACCTTTGCTCATGGTATACTATTTCATTTATTTGAATAACCTTTTGCGAATTTCTCATGTAGGTGCACACAAAAACTTATTGTAAAGACGACTAAACTGTAACTCGAAAGTAGACATAATATCCGGTATTCCTGGTAAATGCTTCAAGTATACTTATTTTAAGTAAGCGTACAGTATTGCATTGTTTGAAAACACTGTACCGTTTTGAGTACATTACTATAGAAACAAAGTACTTATTAGATTGTTAATTTCGCCACAGTTTAACAAAATAATGTAGGCCTAACAGAATGTTAAACATTTATTACATATCTAAATGGGACGTTCTATATAGGAGCTTTTGCAATTTGGTTTCAGATATGCATAAAATATGTCTATTAATTTGCAGTTTAATATGCAATGCATTCGTACACAAGTACGATAATTGTCATTTATTTTATCGTGAAATCATCAGTACGAGGGTGAATAGTGTAAAACAGGAATGAATATAGCATATGAACTTCTTTGGAGGTTTGGATGTTCGTAAATAATAATCATGAAGTTGGCCTACTATATTATTGACGTAATACAAAATGCTACCGCAATAATAACGATTCACTTGAAATATTACAAAGGTTTATTTAAATGTTTCTGCTCACTCATAGGCTGGGGTGGAGGGAATTTCTGTGGATAAGTACAAAATGTGCTTGCTCCTTAGCTGTTAAATGTAACATGACTTTTAAAAATACATTTAACTGAAATTGTAAACAGCCAGGCTGTATGTCATTCCTTCTAATATTAAACATGTAGGCTAGAAGAACTCTGAAATCGTTTAGAAAAGTTCGCGATTATACAATAGCCATTTAAAAAGTAAACTTTAAAAGAAATAAACACGTTTTGCACCATTGTACATGTCCTCACTACTGCCAAATTATTTGTTGAATTACGTGGCATAGAATGACTAAATGTTTCTACACACGCCGTATCATTACAGTTTCAGTCCCTCCAACAACTCTAAAAACAGCAGATGCAAAACGTTATTGTACTTTACCGTTAATTACACAGGTAATCCAACCCATTTTCTAAATCCATTATGTTGTGAAAACATAACAATAATTCCTTCCCAGTCATAGATGAAGGAAACATTTAACACACCGTTTGCAATTAAAAATATACCATTTCTCACCACGGCCATAGATAAGACCGTGGTTTAGACAATATTTCACGATTATTATTTTCCGTAGCTTCAAATAACAAAATTTCGTACAGCACAATCGCCATCTTCTCCTACAAAACTCCGTCACGAACGCTAAACGAAGGCTTATTGCTATTCGTTTCGTTTCAACCATAGATTATCGAACGCAGTGACGTAAAACGAACACTCGTGAGCACCAACTCTCGAGAAGTAACGAAAATTCGACAAGTAACAAAAATTTTTGTCGAAAGGAAACGAAACGAATAACTCAGAATAAGCCCCCAGGTCTGGACACGCCTGTAAAATTGACCCCTTTGTTGTTTGGCTGCAGTTCGCCAAGTTCACCATAATGCTATGTGTCTGTGGCGCTGCCATCTGAGCGGTCGAACTCAAACTCCGCCCACTTCCCTCCCACTAAGATAAACAATTTATCAAAACGTATTGTTATCAATTTATGAAATACTTCCTCGCTCACAATTTAAAATCATGGCTCCAAAAAAAAAATTTTTTTTTTACTTTTTAATGTTAACAATGGAAAAAAGTGGGTGGAGTTTGAGCCCGACAGCCCTGACTGCAGCGCCAAAGATGCAGATCACTCTCGTTAGCTTGGTGAACTGCAGCCAAACAACAAGGCGGTCAAGTAAAATACATTGGTAGATAGGCGAGTGTCCAAATCGATTATTCTACGACCGTGGCTATGAGAAATACATGCGGGCAAAGCCGCGGGTGCATTGCTAGTATATTATGAAAACTAAAATCCTTTTAGTGACGGGCTCTGTACTACGGCCGGTGTATGAATTTGCTTGAGTAGCTGTAATGTTGTATTCATTCTTTCATGGATTTCTTTTCAAGTTTCTTCTCTTTCAGTAGATTTGCATTATGTTGCGCCATACTTTTTTCTTAATCTTTCACATAAAACTGAACACTTCTCGTAAGTTCTTGTTTGTTCAGTAAAGTGAATTTCTTCCTTCTAGTTTCTGAGACCTGTTTGGTTGAATTCTTTCCTGTTTTATGGTAAATAGCTTGGTTAGTGTAGAAATTTCTAATTTGCTTGTACTTAACCCCATCATCGTCTCATCACAACGCTTGCCACCACTCACTAGAAATACTGTGCAAACCCATTGCAACAAGGAGAATGGAGTATCGCAAAAGTACAGAAAATGGCTCGCGCTGTTTATCTGTATTGCAGTTTGTAAATACCCATCACCTATGCCTGCGCTCGTTAAGTAAAGGACCAATTACGAAAATTAATGTCGTCATGCTCTGTCCACCAGACAAAGTAAACATAGACGATGATGAATGCTCATTAGTTTACGAAAATTAATTTCAGTAATGGCAAGTTTCATGCATAACACTTCTTAAAGAAATGCCTGCAAGTTTTGGATCATATTAATGAAGAGTCGTAAATGGATGTACAATTCACGAAAAAAAATTAACGAATTATGACAATGCGAAATACACAAATACACGGTTAAATGTCTGATACAGGCAAAGTAAAATTTTTTCATCGTAAAGGTTTAGCAACGAAGACATTTTCTTCTAGGAAATTTATTAAAATAAAAAAACTAATTAGTGATTTGTGAATTAATAATGATGAAATTTACATAAAATACAGGCCATAATATAACAGATTTGATCAAATATTTATTGCTAACGTTAGATAACACTGATTTTACTAATGTTTTAACAACCATAGAAGTTATTATAAAAGTGATGACTGCGGACTTTGTAACGTCAAAACGTTTAGATAAGAAAAAATTTAAGTAGAAGTGAAATTCACGAAAAAGTCAATGAACATTCTATCAACGGCAGTTATTTCACCTTGCTACACAGCCTTTCCGCCTTCTGATCACACGGTTTTGAATGTTACCAAATCAAAAGAAGTTGGTTCCAAAAGAAAACAATTTGTTAGTGCCAAATCCAAATATAATATATCACAAGTAGCAAACAAAGCCACAAAAATAGACATTTACTGGCGTAAAGAAAATTAATTATTTTATTTCCGCACAAAATGCAGTCGAACGTTTAATTGTAGCTGACGTTGAATTATTTATGGCTGAAAAACTGATTGTAACAGACAAAAATTGTTCACAATGCAATCTGTGATAAAATGCTTGGGAGCATTTATTTACGGCAAGACCAAACCGCAGGCTTCAAGTAGGTAATTAAGAATTTTAAAAATTGTAACAAAATTATTTACCTATGACTAAATGGCTGAACGTATTAATTTGTGTAAATGATTTAATGCATGTATGAAAGTACAACAGATTAATTAGAATTTTTTTGCACAAGAATTAATTATTGTTTCCTGAAACACGAATTTTAGGTCATCATGAGCGAAACAACGTCCACAGCAGATGCTGAATCGTCAACAATATGACATCGTAAGTTTCGTAATTTTTAATCCGTTAAAATTAAAGTATTCTAGTTTCTTACCGTAACGAAACGTGTCAGCGTTCAAAAAGAAAGCAACTAAAATATTTTTTATGTTAACCCCATACAAATCGGCTATTTATTGCATACATGTATTTGCGTGCCTGTGAATATTCAAACGCTGTAACTAGGGCCCGGTAGTTTTCGCGAAAAGATTTTTGCCACACTTTGTTTCACTGCCTTTCGTGCATACCTGCAGCTCAACTTCGTGGCTATTGACATAGTGTTTTTGTGCACAGATATTATTCATTTGACTGTGCCAATCAGTACATGGATAACTGTGGCATAACACGTCTGTGATTTGCAGGTTTAACCTCCAGACGTTGTATGTTACGGCATCCAATCACTGACCACAAAGCAGAGATGCAGGTGCGCACGTAAGACACTGAAACAAAGTGCTGCAAAAATCTTTTCGCGAAAACTACCGGGCTCTAGCTATAACGCAAACGTATCTGTGTATAGGCAAATTATCACAGTAAATTAAAATCGCTTAAATCCACATACGAAGCTGTACAAAATGAAATAGACTACGAACGTTTTCTTGAAACTCTACACTACACAAAAAAAAACACTTGTGATAGTAAATATTCACACGCATACGTGCAAATTATAACGTGATGGGTACAAAGTGGTTGCAAATGTGCGCCTGTCAAATACTACGGCACTAGTACATATGCTTTATATGCTTACGCGCAGCTAAAAAAAAAAAAAAAAAAAAAAAAAACTATGGAGCCGTTTAAAAATCCGTTTTACTTGCTCTTCATCTGCTCTGCACTGCGTTGGTAAAAATGTCAGCTAGTAACAATTAATCGGGGCCCTGGACTAAGCATAACACAGACAGCTCTTCATGGAATATTTACTATACCATCGAATTTCCATTATCCTAGTGACACGTGTCAGTTGCCTTAGACCAGAATCGACATTAACTATTAAAGTAGCTTTCTTTCTTGGCAATTTTCTCCGAGTAGCAATAAAGGCGCGTTAAGAATCTTTCAGTCAGCTCTTGTGACAGTGAGGCCATGTAAGGCAGATTATAGCGGTCTTGCAAAACATTCGTAAACTCTCTGGTTTTTGTGAGCTGGTGATCGATCTGGTTGAAATCAGATAACTTAATAACTTCATTAGGATACCTCATAACTAGAGATGATGGCTTATCGCGGGAAATCTTGACTGTTTGTTGGGTTTCAACGCACGTTCAGCATATGAAAAGATTACTGGCTTTCACTTGTTCGTAGAGCTGATGCCCTATTTGACTAAGCCAATAAGAACCCGTTATTGTAATAAAGTGATGCCTGTTATTTGTCCTGCAAACATCAACGTACATCACCGAATCAAAAATGTCACAAGAAACTACAGTGTTTTGAAGGGGAAGTTGGCAAAAATAAATTATCGCGATGTACCATAATCTGTACTCATAGCTGATTACTAATGATGTTACCACACACAAAATACTTACCCCGTTCAGTAATTTTACTGATCGGTAAAGTATACCGATCCCACGCGTTTAAATGCACTTAAATTGTGCCCTAATGACAGCACTGAAAAATGTGAATTAAATTACACTCTAAAAAATTGTTTGTAAATGTATCAGACGTGCGTATAGGAGCGCTAAGAAAGTAAGCATTGTAGAATAGTTTCCCAGACTTCCATGGTAGCACTCCTAAACCTTTTTATAAAACAGTCAAATGTATACTGAAGTGACCAGACTTGTATTGTAACAACTTTAAACGTTTGCATATTTACAAGACGGAAGTAGGGTAACTGTCCCATACTGCGTTTGGGATAGTAACTTCCTAAACATTTGAGGAAGTATTTTTACAGTGTACGGCTCTTTTCTTCTGGTCTGATTTTTTTATCACTTCATTAATTACTAATCACTAATTTCTACCATGTTTTATTATTTGTTTGCTCAACAAATTTGGCTATTGCGGCCGTCCGGTTTGCAATCTGCATTGTACACTGACAAACATCAAAACTTATATACGTACTGTTTTGTGATCAATTGCTAGGTAAAACTGACTGAATTATTGACACTTAAGAGACCGTGTCAGTGTTTCAGGCGCATGTATGCAACCCACATTAACCCCATATAAATCAAGGCTAATTTTACGTACTCTATAGCAATAACAGTATTACAAATATCAACATTATCTTCACGTTTTAGAAGAGACAGAGTCGTTCTTATTTTTGCTGCGTTTGTCGAAGTCAAGTACCATTAATGGTTGCTACAAATTTTACGAAACTTTTTTTAGTATCACACTGCTAATGTAACCGCTTAATTTTGCAGAACGCGGCTCTATTAATAACGGCTGTGTCTTTTATAAAGCCCGAAGATAACGTTGATATTTGTAATATTGTTATTGCTATAGAGAACGTAAAATTAGCCTTGATTTATATGGAGTTAATGCGGGTTGCGTACATGCGCCTGAAACACTGACACGGCCTCTTAAGGCCTATTCAGGTATTGCTACCGTCTGTGTTATTTAATGCTTGTCATGTCTGGACTGCCATGTGTAGCAATGCTGCAAAATCATACATTTTGAATTCATAGAGAGAAACACAGTACGTTCACGATTTAACATGTTTGTCCAAATAAACTGTTTTGTCTATGAAATTGATACATATAATAAAAAGTGCAGGGTGGGCACAAAGTCCCGTTACCCCCCTACAAACTTGTTGAAAAGTCAACCCGTTGGACCAATACACAGTATCACCACATATACACCAGTTATGTATTTAACCGTCCACGACATCGGTTTGCATCCCGTCATTCTCCGAATACAAATTCGTGAAACTGATACTTGAATTCATTTGTGATACTTATCCTATTGCTTTAATGTATAAGGCCTACACAAAAAATAATTTACGGGTGCAATAAAAGAATAAACAATAAATATAAGCGTACTTATTTCTATTTAACTGAGGATAAACACCTTCTATATGAAAATAATTGATTTGAAACTAAGTTTTAGGAAACCTCACTATATAAAAACGAAAAATTTATCTACACATGTTCGGACACTTAAGTATAGACCTGCATAGAGACGGCATTCTAATTAGTTTCAGTATGCTAGATAGTATCCTTTATTAGTTCATTTGACTTGTCAGCATAATTGATCATTGTACATTGCCGTTTCTAAGGTCAACGGGCATCTTATTCCAGACACGACTAGTCATGAAGTTTAATATTTTGCTAGAGTGTGAGTGGCTTAGTATTAGGGAGTTCGTTTTTGTTCGGTATCATATTAGCAGAGAGAATTTAGCTGAGTTACTTTAGATATTATTAAGTAACAATTGATTTAGGCTGCATTGCGATATTATAACATGTCTTGTTTTCCATTTCCAGCCATCCAGTTTTCGATAGAATTTTTGTGACATGGCTTCTCCTTGTTAAACTATAGTTTCAGCATGTGTAGCGTAGTTTTGGCACACTCTGTTCCAGGTGGTTATACGAGTTACAGAACAGGATTTAACAGCGTTTTAAGCGTGATGATTTCAGACTATCGCACAGTTCTATCTTCAGATACGGCGGAAGAATACGTTTGAATAATCTGAGTTGTTTCAGTTTGTAGTAGCCGATAAAAATATGAAATGTAATGAGTTTTTCCTAGAAGACAGTTTGACTTTTGTTCTAAAATGCATAGGTAATTCTGCAGCGTGCATGAACAAAACAGGTTTACACGACTTTACTATACATCCCTTAGGTCCAATAGTTTGTAGAGCCATTTCCTTAAGATTTAATGTGCCGGTGGATGTTCCTAACTCTACACTTTACGTCTGTAAACATTTGGTAGTTTTCTGTCGAACGCCAACTTCTTCTAGTCTCGACAGTAAAATCTTGTGGCCAAAGCATTCAATTCCATACATAATTTCTGATTTTTTAATAGCCTTGAATGTACTATCCGTTTTAACAGATAGATTAGTGCTTGTACTAAGACTTTTAAAAAGTTCTGATTGTTTGGAATAAAAAACAGTTTTTATATGCAATATTCACTCAACTGTTTACGCGCCAGATTTTCAGTGATTTTAGAAACGACGAGCAAAAGGCAGAAGAGACGTAACTCTTTGTTTTCTGTGGTTATGTATACAATAGTTGATACTGCTAATCAAGAAAATGGTCTACAAAGATAAATCACGCGGATACTGCCACTGCCGTATCCTGCAACGGGGTATTTAATTAGTTTGTTGTTTTATAAGTATTGGAGTGTGGTGTAATAAATTTTGTCAGCTGCAAGGAAAATTAAAAGAGGCTTTTATTAAATATATATATATATATATATATATATATATATATATATTGCAGCTCAAGAGGATCTCTAAGACGTCCAAGAAATGGTCGTTTTAAATTTAAATAAATTAAATACCGTCTGTAGAAAATTTGGGTGTCAGTGCTGTTCAGTAACATTTGTGAAGTATGCGTGTTCCCCGTCCGAGCAGAATATTTGTCAGTAAAGCGTAGTTACACGTATTTGTGAAAATGTTGTTCAGATCAAAGTTAAAGACTCAGTTTATTACACCCGAGTCTTTCTTTTATCGTGTATCTTGGATCATGCATCATCCAGATTGGCCTCGCATAAGTGACGCAAGTTTGTCGAAGAGTTTGCTGATAGACTCGTTAAAATGCTTCAAATGTTAATATTTTGCTCATTAACGTTTATTTGGCAATGACTTTATGTGAAAGCGTGTACATATTTACTATTGTAGCGGCGAATTAGTTTGCAGAGTAGAACAAATTAACTCAATTGATTCAATATGCTAAATATGTGAGGTTACGTTCAGTGGAAAAAGCTGTCTCTAATCAATTACTTTTGTTTTGTCCTTGGCAATAATTAAGTCTCCAAGCTTTTCTATGATTAGTGGAATTCAGATTGATAGCTAAATTATTTGACTAGATCAAGATGATTTTATTACGTCCATTATATACTTTACAACGGTGTTGATGAGTTTAAGCATATTAACAGCAAAAGAAATTGGGGAAGAGAAATGCAAAAATAGCTACGGTACGAGGGCAACAAATGGCATGGATAACCACAGATTTAAAACGAACAAATAAATTCAACCACTTACGAGCAAACCACTTACAAGCTTTTTTATTTTTTCGTGTCTATTTATCCGTTAAATTTTTTCGTAACCACATAGCGGAAATCTCTAAGATTTACCGGCATTTTCTGAAAGTTTCTCTTCCGCCTTAATATATACAGGCTTCATTTTTCGGCATTTGTATATTTAATTATAAAGGACGTTGGAAATATTTCGTTTTACATCCAACACCTCACAGAACAGGCAAAACATAAATAGTGCGGAACAGATAGCGAGGTATAGGTAAATAAACTGGAATTTCCTTATTGTTGGAGTAATAGATTATTTACACGCTCAAAAGATAGTTTAAATCTTGTACACGTTGTGGACAATTTTAATTTAGGTTTTTTTTTTTTTTTTTTTTTTTCACACGCAGTCCCTGATACTCAGGAAGAAATTCATGTCGTCGTGTTTGTGCACAAAAGTATCGGCGCACAGAGGAGTATAACGCTGTAAAACCTGGCCAAAAGTATTTCTTGGCAGTTACTATGTATATATTCAGTTATGTTAAATTTAATAGG